>CM035426.1:66983196-66985696 GCA_020310875.1 Ceratopteris richardii | reverse complement strand
CCTCCAAATAAGTCTTCAATTGTCCTTGATTTCTTGCAAGCCAATCATCAACTTGAATCTACTTAACTTTGTACCATCAAGAGCTTTAGTTAACATGTCTGCACATTGCATATTTGTAGAGACATAGGATAGTTGAATATCCTTGCTCATTAGCTTCTCCCTTACATAATGGTAGTGGACTTCAATATGGTTTGTTCTAGCATGGTATACCGGATTAGCTGCTAGATGTAGTGAGCTTGTGGTGTCACCAAAAATGTGAGGTGTTGAAGAATGAAGTCCAAGATCTCTGTACAAAGACTTTAACCACATGATTTCTTGAGTTGCATTAGCCAAACCTCTATATTCGGCTTTGGTAGAAGATAATGCCATGGTTGGTTGCTTCTTCGATGACCAAGAAATGATTTTTGAACTTGCAAATGATATATACCCGGATGTGCTTCTTCTATCATCTCTAGATCCGGCCCAATCTGCATCTGAGTAGACCTTTAGCTCAATATCTGAAGTAAATAAATAGAACAAACCTTCATTCATGGTCCCCTTTAGGTACTTGAGGACTCTCTTGGCCGCTTCCATATGTGGTCTTCTCTCGGCTTATGCATAAACTGACTCAATATGCTAACACTATAGCATATATCCACCCTTGTGAGTGTTGCATAGTTCAAACTTCCAACCAAGCTTTGATAGCTTGTGATGTCTTCAATTGGCTCTCCTTCATAAGCACTAAGCTTATGATTTTGCTCCATAGGTGTACCTGCACACTTGGTATTTTCCATCTTGAACTTGACGAGCATGTCATGGACATACTTCCTTTGTGTGATGTATATACCTGAATCTGTGTAGATCAACTCCAATCCAAGAAAATAAGTGAGTGGTCCAAGGTCACTTATTTTGAACTCCTCCTTCATTTGACTCTTTACCTGTTTGATTCCTTCAAGATCATTGCTTGTGATAATAATGTCATCATAAATAGATCACTTCAGATCCATTCCTCTTTATGAACAAAGAGGTATCCGCCTTGCTAGCTTTGAATCCTTGGTCCTGCAAATAAGTCACCAATCTGAAATTCCAAGCTCTAGTTAGGATGATGTGCATCCTCATATCCAGGAGGTTGTGCCATATACACTTCCTCACAAATCCATCCATTCAAGAAAGCATTCTTTACATCAAGTTGATAGAGATTCCAATTTCTAGATGCAGCAAGACTTATGAGAACCCTAGTTGTAGGCATTTTTGCAACAGGAGAGAAAGTCTCCTCATAATCAATACCATGGGTTTGAGCAAACCCTTTAGCAACTAACCTTGCTTTGTGTCTATTTATACTTCCATCTGGATTCCTCTTGATTTTGTATATCCATAGAGATCCAATTACCTTCATAGATGGCTTGTTAGGTACAAGCTCCCAAGTGTCATTCTCCTTCAAGGCTTCCATTTCTTCATCCATTGCATCTCTCCAAGCTTTCTTGCTTTGTGCTTCTTCAAATGTGGTAGGTTCTTCATTGGTTGAATCCTTTGCAATGTAGATTGAGTGCTTCGTGACCAAAGAAGTATCATAACCAAACCTCTCTGGTTTCTTCTTCTCCCTTGAAGACCTTCTATGTGGTTGATGTGAGCTCTCTGGTCCATATGTAGCATCTTGCATCTTTGCTTTACCTTTGTTCTTCCATAGCTTTAGTCTTTCCAAGTCTTCTAGGTCAATCTCCGAATCACTTTCTTCAATCTGCTTCGGCTCCTTTGGTTGAAGTGATGGAAAATCTTCATCCAAGTCATAAGGCAGCTTCACTTTCCTGTCATCATCAAACCATGATTTGTTTTCATAAAAAATTACATCTCTACTCACAGAAAATCCTTTATTGGTTGGATTGTACAATCTATATCCTTTTTGGTTTTGATCATAACCAATGAATACACACTTCTCTGCCTTGGGATCCAATTTCCCTCTTACTTGAGAAGGAATGTGAGCATAGGCTAAGCATCCAAAGATTTTGCAATGCTCTAGACTAGGTCTTCTTCCATTCCACACTTCATATGGAGTGGTTCCATCTAGTGACTTAGATGGAAGTCTATATATGAGATATGTGGCTGTAGACACAGCCTCTGCCCATAGGTAGTTTGGCAATCCCTTTTCGTTGAGCATGGACCTTGCAGCTTCGACAATAGCTCTGTTCCTCCTCTCTGCTACACCATTGAGTTTGGGTGTATACCTTGTAGTGACTTCCCTTTTAATGCCTCTTTCATTTAAGAAGGCATCAAATTCAGAAGAGAAGTATTCTCCTCCACCATCTAATCTAAGTCTTTTCAAAGTCCTACCTGTTTGGTTTTCAACAAGAGCAATATACTTCTTAAAGCAATTAAACACTTCATTGTTGTGCTTCATGAAAAACAGAATGGTCCACCTGCTACAATCATCTATGAAAGACACATAATATCTTGAGCCTGATATAGATGGATCCTTACTTGGACCCCACACATCCGTGTGCACTATATCCAAAGGATTTTGATG
>CM035426.1:66965696-66970696 GCA_020310875.1 Ceratopteris richardii | reverse complement strand
TAAGAAGTTAGGGGTGTCTAAATCGACTTCTCAGAAGTGCAGATTTAGACATAGCTGACTTGATAAGTAGATTTCTCAAGATCTACTGAACCTTTTGGAGTAATTTAACTTGGATAAGGTGCGCAATCTTTAGGCGACACCGTGTGCAAAGTTTCATAAAAAACTTTACACATTTACTCAGTCAATGAGCAAGATCTATGCAGCAGACTTTCTGAGGAAATTCCTTCTTCACAGTTTAGTCAAGAATTTGGTATTTGATCATTGATAACTTAAATTAGTGAAGATTTTGACTTAATCTTGATATAGAGGTGATCTAAATTCAAGAGTAGGTTGTTCTTTTGGAGATTAACACTCTCCATCAGTGGTATCAGAGCAGGAGACATCAAAATCAAGGAAAGGAGGATCCCGACTGCTGCAGATTCAAGAAATTCAACAAGTGAAGAACTAAAAGGTGAAAGCTTGAAGGCAAAGCTTGAGGAGGAGACCATACGACATCAAGAAAGACAAAAGGAGACTAATTCGAAGTAAAGGTACATATATTGTTCATAAAGCTTGAAGATTTCAATACACAGGTGGACGCAAGATGGGAGATTCTCTACAGATAAAGAAATTGGATAGGGAAAACTATCCTGCATGGTCAATGAGGATGGAAGCTCATCTTATGAGCAAAGATTTAATAGCCTACATCACAGGAGAAGAAGAGAAGCCAGAGTTCAGAGATCCTAGTGTTCCAACTAGGGAAGAGTTAGCAGATTTGAAAAATTGGATGAAGAAAGATGCTCAAGCTAGGAGCATTATATATATGGCTGTCAATGATTACTTGTTACCTCATATTCGAGGTCTTGAAAGTGCAACTGATATTTGGAATGCTTTGGAGGAGCATTTCCAGAATACTACCAAGTCAAGGAAGGCATCCTTATGGGCAGAGTTTACCACCTTTAAGAAGAAGGCTTCTCAATCCATTTCAGACTATGTGACAAGAATGAAAGATATTGCAGATGCTTTAGGAGCTGTTGATGAAGACATTGAGGAGGATAAATTGGTAAGGCAAATCCTTACAGGTTTAAGAGGTGATGACAAATGGAAGCCATTCATTTTGTCTACAGAGTTATCACTTGATCATTTCACTCCTGATTTAAATCAGTTGCTAGGTCATATGCTAACATTTGAGCAGGATGTTAGAGGAGATGGTGACAAGAGTGCAGGTCATGCAATGTACTCAAAGGACAAGAAGAAGAATAGCAAAGGAAAGCAACAAGCAAATGAAGATGAAGGAACAACTAATCAAGCCAACTTCCTAAGAGGAAGAGGAGGTGGCAAAGGTAGAGGAAGAGGCAGGAACAACAAAGATGGAGGCAAAGCTTGCTGGATTTGTGGTAAGACAAATCACTTAGCTAATGATTGTTGGCATAATAATCAGAGTAATAATGGATATAATCAGAACTATAATGCAAGAGGAAGAGGTGGCAGAAATCAAAGAGGTAATTTCAGAGGTAGAGGTAGTAGGGGTTACTTTGGAAGAAATGCAGGTAGAGGTTTCCAAAGTCAACAATATAACAACACCTACTACAATTATGCTTCAGATCAAAAGGAGGATTCAACATTGATAATGAATGCAACTTGTGAAAGGCAGAGTGAAGATCAAAGAGTCCTCTACATTGACTCAGGGTGTAGCAATCACCTAAGTGGTAATATAGCTTTGATGACTGATTTGGAGAATAAGGTTTTTAATCATGTTGTTCAAACAGGTGACAACACAAAGCACAATGTGAAGTCAATTGGATCAGTGAAGGCTAAGGATGGTAGTACTTTATTGAGTAAGGTCTTGTATGTTCCTACAATTCCTAAGAATTTGATAAGTGTAGGACAAATTGTTGAAAAGGGATATGAAGTAAGGTTCACTAATGATGGAGTATATGTGGAAGACCCTAGTCAAGGGTATAAACAGATTATTTCAGGGAAGAAAGAAGGAAGATTATTTACATTGAAGATTCAAGGTAATATTGGTCATGCCATGTTCACATATGGAGGACATAAGATCTCTGAGTTAGATCTTTGGCACAAGAGGCTTGGACATTTCGATGAAAGAGGTATCAAAGACATGGTTAACAATGGTTCAGTGCTTGGTTTGCCTAATGTTGAAGGTCAACATATGACATACAAATGTGAGGCATGTCAATTAGGTAAGGCTCATAAGCTTTCCTATTCCAAGCATGGTTTTATGTACTCAGAGAAGCTTGAATTGGTACACACAGATTTGTGGGGGCCATCAAAGGATTTCAGTATAAATGGGTCAAGGTATTATGTGATTTATGTTGATGATGCTACTAGATGGATCACTATTTATGTGATCAAAGATAAGTCAGAAGTGTTTAATACATTTAAACACTATCATGCATATGCAGAAAGAATTACAGGACATAAGTTGAAAAGACTAAGGTCAGATGGAGGGGGAGAGTATTTTTCTAATGAGTTCAGTGATTACTTGTGGAATGCAGGTATAAAAAGGGAAGTTACTTGCAGGTACTCTCCTCAACAAAATGGTGTAGTAGAAAGGAGAAATAGAACACTTGTTGAGTTTGCAAGATCCATGATGAAAGAAAAAAATTGCCCTAATTATTTGTGGGCTGAGGCTATAAATACAGCTACTTATTTGGTCAATAGGTTACCATGTAAAGCCTTGCAGGGTATGACACCATATGAGGCTTGGTGGGGTAAGAGACGTACCTTGGATCATTGCAGAGTTTTTGGATGTGTGGCATATGCATATGTGCCATCACAATTAAGGCACAAGTTGGAACCTAAAGCTGAAAAATATGTTTTCATTGGTTATGATGATAAGCAGATGGGTTATAGATTGTGGAGTCCATCTACAAAACAATTCATGGTTTCCAAAGATGTTACATTTGATGAGCAAAGTACTTGGTATGCAGGTACAATCAATATCAATAGAGGTGATGAAGAAGAAGTGAGCCAAAGGAAAGGTAAATCAAAGGTTCAGATATTTGATGAACAAGAGAATAATGAAGTGCAGGTTGAAGTGGAAGAAACACCTAGGTTTGATCCTGAATATGAAGAACCAGAAACCTCAAGAAGTGGAGAACTTAGGAGGTCTACAAGGAACAAATGGCAACCTACAAGGTATAGTTATGATACTTCATTTTTGGCCACAAAAGATTATGCTTATATGGTGAAAACAAATGAAGATCCTTCTACATATGAAGAGGCAAAAGGTAAGGAAAAATGGGAGAAAGCTATGCAGGAAGAATATGATGCACTATTGGAAAATCAAACTTGGGATTTGGTTCCTAAACCAAATAGTCAGAAAACTATTGGATGCAAGTGGGTTTACAAGACCAAGAGGTTTGCAGATGGAAGTGTGTCTAGATACAAAGCTAGACTTGTGGTCAAAGGGTTTGCTCAGACATATGGTGTTGACTATGATGAGACTTATAGTCATGTGGCAAAGATGACAACCATCAGGACACTTATAGCTATTGCTGCATGTAAAGGTTGGAAGTTATGTCAACTTGATGTAAAAAATGCTTTTTTGAATGGTTATATTTCAGATGATGTGTTCATGGAGCAACCTCAAGGGTTCAAAGATAAAAGGTATCCAGATCATGTGTGCAAGCTCAAGAGAGCTTTGTATGGCTTAAAGCAGGCTCCAAGGGCATGGAATTATAGACTTGTAAAGTTCTTGAAAGAACTTGGTTTTCAGGTGTCTAAAGCAGATAGTAGCTTGCTTGTCAAAGCAAGTGATAATGGTTTCATATACATGTGCATATCTGTTGATGATATAATCCTTACAGGTACAGATGAAGAAGGAATACAAAGACTCAAGAAGCAAATGGAAAAGGAGTTCAAAATAAGTGACTTGGGAGACTTGTCATATTTCTTGGGCATGGAGATTACATATACTCAACATGGAGTTTTTGTGACTCAAGAAAGGTATTTGAAGAACTTGTTAATCAAGTTTGAAATGGATGATTGCAGGGTAGCACCTACACCAATGGAGGTGAATCATAAACTGAGTAAGTTTGGAGGTGAAGAATTCAAGGACATGAGACAATATCAGAGTTTGGTTGGTAGTCTTATCTATGCTACTTTAACTAGACCTGATTTATCATATGCAGTAGGGGTTTTGTCTCAATTTATGCATTCTCCTAGGAAAGAGCATTGGATTGCAGGTCAAAGAGTGTTGAGATACATTAAGGGTACACTCAAAGAAGGTTTGTATTATGGGTTCACATCAGATACAAACATCAAGATCTATAGTGATGCAGATTGGGCAGGTAATCCAGATGATAGAAGGTCAACTTATGGATACATGTGTTATGTGGGAGATAAACTTATCTCATGGTGTTCCAAGAAGCAACATACAGTTGCTTTGTCTTCTACAGAAGCTGAATATAAAGGCATGGTTGAAGCTGCAAAGGAAGTGATTTGGCTCAAGACCTTGATGAAGAGTTTTGACATTGTGCATGGGATACCAATTATATATGGAGATAATATGAGTTCATTGTATTTAGCTGCTAATCCTGTTTTTCATGCCAGGACCAAACACATTGAGATACAGTATCACATTCTAAGAGAGAAGGTGATGGATAAGGAGATTGAAGTCATACATACTTCAACAAGAGATCAGATAGCTGATATGCTTACAAAGAGCTTGGATGGACCAAAGCTACAGAAGTTTAAAGACATGGCAGGTATAAAGAAGATAAGAGAAACCTCAATTGATGATTGAGGGGGAGCTGTTGGTGCAGACCAATCACCAATTGAAGATTTGAAGCAAAGAAGATGGATATATTTACAGAGTGAAAGACATGTATACATATGTACATTAGTTAAGACATAGGTTACATATACTTATGCTTTGATAAAAAGTTTGTACATAATTGCCTATAAATACTTTTGAAAAATGTCGGGGCAAGTAGAGAAGACAAGGAGAGACAATAGGAGATTATGAGATTTGTGTATTGAGAAGTAGAAAATGT
>CM035426.1:66935696-66953196 GCA_020310875.1 Ceratopteris richardii | reverse complement strand
GAATTCTCGTTGCAAGTCGATGCTAGGCATCGAATTCTAATTTTAAACAGGCGCTCTTACTAAAACAGTCAAGTTTTCCAGTTTTGGAAGGTCATACAGGGTCATCTTGTGAGGGCCATAACTTGAGTTCTAGAGATCCGTTGGATGCATATGATAGCTTGTTGGAAAGCTCTACTCTTCTAGTTTCAGCCTATAAATTTTCACCAAGAAATAATACTTGAGCTAGGAGAAATTAGCAAAATACTGAAGGTATGTCATTTCGGTGACTAGGAATTTCTGTAGAAGCAAAGTTCTCACTTTAGGCTATCATTTCTCAAAGTTTGGAGTGGCAATGAGTTAATGGTGACCATAGAGGTGTTCTAGTGTCATCTTAATTCATTTCTTGTGGTGTTTCATACATCAACAAGTGGTATCAGAGCAGAAAGATTCTTGAGAGCAGAAGACGACAAAGGTACGAGAAGTTTTGTAAAGTTTTCCATTAAAGTTTGAAAGGTGAAGCATTTGAAGACACAAGGCATCAAAAGATTACTTTCGAAGTATCCTCATACACAAAGAACTTCAAAAGGTATTATCTTTTATCCTTTAAGCTCACAGGTTGCAGCAGAAGGAAAGAACTATGGCAGATCATATCTCCATTGACAAACTGGACAGAGATAATTACCCCGCATGGGTAATGAGAATGGAAGCCTTACTTATGAGTAAGGATCTCATGGTATATGTAACAGGTGAAGAAGAGAAGCCAGTATTTGAAGATGAAAGCCGACCAAAGAAAGAAGAACTTGATGCTTTAAAGCATTGGCAGAAGAAGGATGCAAGTGCAAAAGCCTACATCTACAATACAATCTCAAATCATTTGCTACCACACATCAGAGGATTGGAATCATCAGAAGATATATGGAATGCATTGGAATATCATTTCCAAAGCACTACTAAAGCACGGAAAGCAAGTCTATGGTCAGAGTTTACAACATTCAAGAAGAAGCCAAGTCAAACCATTAGTGATTATGTCACTAAGATGAAGGATCTAGCAGATAGTCTTGGATCCATAGATGAAGATGTTGAAGATCACAGATTGATTGCTCAACTACTTGCAGGCTTGAGAGGGGATGAAAGGTGGAAACCTTTTGTCTTATCAACAGAACTTTCATTAAATCATTATGTTCCAGATTTGAACCAGTTGCTTGGTTTGATGCTCACATATGAGCAAGACTTGAAGGGAGATGGAGATAAAGGTCAAAGTTCTGCAATGTACATGAAGAATAAGAAGAAAGGAGATAAAGGTAAAGCAAAGGATGAAGAGGAGTCTAATTCTCAAGCTTATTATGCAAGAGGTAAAGGCATTGGCAGAGGAAGAGCAAGAGGTTTTGGAAGAGGAAGAGGTAATCAAAATAACAACAAAAAGGCTTGCTGGATCTGTGGATTGAGTAATCATTTGGCTCATGACTGTTGGCACAACCAACAAGGATCAAACCAGAATCAAAACAACAATAGCAGAGGTCGAGGTGGAAGATATCAAAGTAATTTTCAAAGAGGTAGACAAAGTCAAAGAGGAGGCTATGGTAGAGGTGGAGGAAGAAGTTGGGGACAGAATCAATCCTACAACACTACCTACTACAACTATGCAAATGACACACAGAATGAAAGTCATACATCATTGATGATGAACTCAATCAACACATCAGATAAAGAAGATCTAAAGGTATTTTACATTGACTCTGGATGTTCTAATCATTTGTCAGGAAACATAGAATTGATGTCAGAATTGGAAAAAGGCATTTCTAGTCACACAGTTCAAACAGGTGATAATACCAGACATAGTGTACATTCAATTGGAAAGGTGAAATGCAAGAGTGGAGCAGATTTGCTAACCAATGTTTTGTATGTTCCCACAATACCTAAAAACTTGATTAGTGTGGGACAGATAGTTGAAAAAGGTTTTCAAGTCAGGTTTACAAATGAAGGAGTATTTGTTGAAGATCCAGAGAATGGATATAATCAGATTGTCTCTGGTAAGAAAGAAGGTAGACTCTTTACTTTAAGAGTGCAAGGGAACATTGGTCAAGCTTTGCTCACACATGGTGAAGCAGTGATTACAGAACTTGATCTCTGGCATAAGAGATTAGGTCATTTCAATGAAAGAGGAATTAAAGCTATGGTTGCTAATCAGTCTGTACTAGGATTACCAAATGTGCAAAGTCAACATATGGTTTATAAATGTGAAGCATGTCAAATGGGTAAAGCACACAGGTTACCATTTCAAAAGAAAGGATTCAAACATGATGGAGTACTTGAGCTCATTCATACAGATGTATGGGGACCAACAAAAGAAGGATCTATCAGTGGCTCAAGGTATTATGTTCTTTTCATTGATGATGCTACAAGATGGATAACATTATATGTTTTGAAGGAAAGATCAGAAGTGTTTGGAGCTTTCAAGCATTTTCATGCATATGCAGAGAGAGTCACAGGTCAAAAGCTTAAGAGACTGAGGTCTGATGGAGGGGGAGAATACTTCTCCCAAGAGTTCAATGATTATCTTTGGAATGCAGGTATTAAGAGAGAAATAACTTGCAGGTATACACCACAACAAAATGGTGTAGCAGAAAGAAGGAACAGGACTTTGGTTGAGTTTGCTAGAGCTATGCTAAAGGAGAAGAACTGTCCAAATTATCTTTGGGCTGAGGCTGTAAATACAGCTACATATCTTGTGAATAGATTACCATGTGCAGCTCTGAATGGAATGACTCCATATGAAGCTTGGTGGGGTAAGAAACCAACACTAGATCATTGTAGAGTGTTTGGATCAATTGCATATGCTTATGTTCCATCACAACTTAGGCATAAACTTGAACCAAAGGCAGAAAAATATGTGTTCATTGGTTATGATGAAAAGCAGATGGGTTACAGATTGTGGAATCCTCTAACCAAACAATTTATTGTTTCTAGAGATGTTACATTTGATGAACAGAAAAGTTGGTATGCAGATCAAAGTCATACAGCTGAAGAATTTGAAGAAGAGGTAAGAAGATGTGAGAAAGGAAAATCAATTGTGCAGGTGAATAGAGATGAAGACTATATGCAAGCAAGTACATCAAGAAGTGGATTAACAAGAATGAATGAAGAAGCTCCTATATTTGATGAAGAGGTGTATCCAGAAACTTATGAAGAATGTGAACCAAGAAGGTCAAGCAGGACAAGGAGACAACCAGAAAGGTATTCTTATGATACTTCTTACATAACTCAGAAGAACTATGCATATATGGTCAAAGATGATGAAGAACCTCAGAACTATGATGAAGCTAAAGGTAAAAAGCAATGGGAAGAAGCAATGAAGGAAGAGTTCAATGCACTGGAGGAGAACAAGACATGGGAACTTGTTCCTAAACCAAATGGTAAGAAAGTAATTGGAAATAAATGGGTTTATAAAGTGAAGAAGCTTGCATATGGAAGTATAGCCAGATACAAAGCTAGATTGGTGGTGAAAGGCTATGCCCAGACCTATGGCATAGATTATGATGAGACATTCAGTCCTGTAGCTAAGATGTCAACTATAAGGACAATCATTGCTATTGCAGCTTCAAAAGGATGGACCCTAAGTCAATTGGATATAAAAAATGCATTCTTGAATGGATACATATCAGATGAGGTATACATGGAACAACCTCAAGGGTTTATAGATTCCAGGTATCCAAATTTTGTTTGTAGGTTGAGAAGAGCATTGTATGGATTGAAGCAAGCTCCAAGAGCTTGGAACTATAGACTGGTGAAGTATCTCAATGATCTTGGATATCAAAGTTCAAAAGCAGATTCAAGTCTACTTATCAAAAGATCAGAGGAAGGTACAATCTACATTTGTATTTATGTAGATGACATTATAATCACAGGTACTTCAGATGAAGGAATCAAGGAGGTAAAGAGATTACTTGAGAAAGAGTTTAAGATCAGTGACCTAGGAAAGTTATCATACTTTCTTGGAATGGAAGTTACTTATACAGATCATGGCATATATGTGTCACAAGAAAGGTATCTTCTGAACTTGTTGAAGAAGTTTGATATGGAAAATTGCAGAGAAGCTTTAACTCCACTTGAAGTTAATCACAAGCTCAGTAAATATGATGGTGCAGATTACAAAGATATGAGGAAGTATCAATCTCTTGTGGGTAGTTTGATTTATGCTACACTAACAAGACCTGACCTTAGTTATGCAGTGGGAGTTTTGTCACAATTCATGCATTGTCCAAAGGACCCACATTGGATTGCAGGTCAAAGAGTTCTCAGATATATCAAAGGAACTATAAAGGAAGGATTATATTATCCTTTTACATCAGATTTGAAGTTGAGAGCCTATAGTGACTCAGACTGGGCAGGTAATCAAGATGACAGGAGATCAACTCATGGTTACATGATATACATTGGTGATAAGCTTGTAAGTTGGTGTTCCAAGAAACAACATACAGTAGCATTATCATCAACTGAAGCAGAGTACAAAGGACTTGTGGAAGCAGCTAAGGAAGTCATATGGATGCAGACATTGTTCAAGAGCTTAGGCATTGATCAAGGTACACCTACAATACATGGAGATAATATGAGTTCACTTTATCTTGCAGCAAATCCAGTATTTCATGCAAGAACAAAGCACATAGAGATACAGTATCATTTTCTCAGAGAAAAGGTAATGGAGAAGGAGATTGAAGTGGAATACATTTCTACTAAAGATCAATTAGCAGACATAATGACAAAGAGCTTGGATGGCGTGAAGACCAGCAGATTCAAAAGCATGGCAGGAGTAAAAGAAAAGAAGATGATATGAAGAAACAGGGAATGTCAATTAGTGATTGAGGGGGAGCTGTTGGAGAAACACTCACTAATTAGACATATATTTGAAGGTCAAATCTTAGGAAGAAAACCCCATGCCTATGTGAAGGGACATATTCACAAATGTATCATACTTGTAAAGTTAGTTCACTTTAGTTCTAGAAGTTTTTTAAAAATCACGGGAATGAGAAAGTCTATATAAGTTAGTTAGTATTAATTGACGCGAAGAGAGAAGAAGAAGGAGGAAGACAATGAGAAAGTGAGAAGAACTCATTTTTGTATGACTGTGTATAGTCGGGATTCTCTGAGTGAGAAAGCATCTGTAAAACTTCTGAGTTTTTTATAGTTATGAGAAGAACTGAGTAAAGTTTTGTGTATGAGCCTCTCTCCATTATCTCCATGATTACCTACTGTGTGATGAGTTACAAAGATCAAGTTTTCCAAGCAACTCGATGCCTGGCATCGAATCTCTGTTGATAAGTCATATTTTCATTTACATTCTTCATTCAGTACTGAAGTGTTTTGAAAACATGATGTTGTTGGAGCAACTCGATGCCTGGCATCGAATTCCAGTTGATAAGTCATATTGTAAGTGTGCATGAAATCACCTATAGTTTTGGTGTCCAGAAGATCAAGACTTTATGCGGGAAGTCGATGCCCGGCATCGAATCCCTGCTGAAAAGTGGCCAAAAACATCCCAAGTCGATGCCCGGCATCGAATTCTTGTTGCAAGTCGATGCTAGGCATCGAATTCTAATTTTAAACAGGCGCTCTTACTAAAACAGTCAAGTTTTCCAGTTTTGGAAGGTCATACAGGGTCATCTTGTGAGGGCCATAACTTGAGTTCTAGAGATCCGTTTGATGCATATGATAGCTTGTTGGAAAGCTCTACTCTTCTAGTTTCAGCCTATAAAGTTTCATCAAGAAATAATACTTGAGCTAGGAGAAATTAGCAAAATACTGAAGGTATGTCATTTCGGTGACTAGGAATTTCTGTAGAAGCAAAGTTCTCACTTTAGGCTATCATTTCTCAAAGTTTGGAGTGGCAATGAGTTAATGGTGACCATAGAGGTGTTCTAGTGTCATCTTAATTCATTTCTTGTGGTGTTTCATACATCAACAAGTGGTATCAGAGCAGAAAGATTCTCGAGAGCAGAAGACGACAAAGGTACGAGAAGTTTTGTAAAGTTTTCCATTAAAGTTTGAAAGGTGAAGCATTTGAAGACACAAGGCATCAAAAGATTACTTTCGAAGTATCCTCATACACAAAGAACTTCAAAAGGTATTATCTTTTATCCTTTAAGCTCACAGGTTGCAGCAGAAGGAAAGAAATATGGCAGATCATATCTCCATTGACAAACTGGACAGAGATAATTACCCCGCATGGGTAATGAGAATGGAAGCCTTACTTATGAGTAAGGATCTCATGGTATATGTAACAGGTGAAGAAGAGAAGCCAGTATTTGAAGATGAAAGCCGACCAAAGAAAGAAGAACTTGATGCTTTAAAGCATTGGCAGAAGAAGGATGCAAGTGCAAAAGCCTACATCTACAATACAATCTCAAATCATTTGCTACCACACATCAGAGGATTGGAATCATCAGAAGATATATGGAATGCATTGGAATATCATTTCCAAAGCACTACTAAAGCACGGAAAGCAAGTCTATGGTCAGAGTTTACAACATTCAAGAAGAAGCCAAGTCAAACCATTAGTGATTATGTCACTAAGATGAAGGATCTAGCAGATAGTCTTGGATCCATAGATGAAGATGTTGAAGATCACAGATTGATTGCTCAACTACTTGCAGGCTTGAGAGGGGATGAAAGGTGGAAACCTTTTGTCTTATCAACAGAACTTTCATTAAATCATTATGTTCCAGATTTGAACCAGTTGCTTGGTTTGATGCTCACATATGAGCAAGACTTGAAGGGAGATGGAGATAAAGGTCAAAGTTCTGCAATGTACATGAAGAATAAGAAGAAAGGAGATAAAGGTAAAGCAAAGGATGAAGAGGAGTCTAATTCTCAAGCTTATTATGCAAGAGGTAAAGGCACTGGCAGAGGAAGAGCAAGAGGTTTTGGAAGAGGAAGAGGTAATCAAAATAACAACAAAAAGGCTTGCTGGATCTGTGGATTGAGTAATCATTTGGCTCATGACTGTTGGCACAACCAACAAGGATCAAACCAGAATCAAAACAACAATAGCAGAGGTCGAGGTGGAAGATATCAAAGTAATTTTCAAAGAGGTAGACAAAGTCAAAGAGGAGGCTATGGTAGAGGTGGAGGAAGAAGTTGGGGACAGAATCAATCCTACAACACTACCTACTACAACTATGCAAATGACACACAGAATGAAAGTCATACATCATTGATGATGAACTCAATCAACACATCAGATAAAGAAGATCTAAAGGTATTTTACATTGACTCTGGATGTTCTAATCATTTGTCAGGAAACATAGAATTGATGTCAGAATTGGAAAAAGGCATTTCTAGTCACACAGTTCAAACAGGTGATAATACCAGACATAGTGTACATTCAATTGGAAAGGTGAAATGCAAGAGTGGAGCAGATTTGCTAACCAATGTTTTGTATGCTCCCACAATACCTAAAAACTTGATTAGTGTGGGACAGATAGTTGAAAAAGGTTTTCAAGTCAGGTTTACAAATGAAGGAGTATTTGTTGAAGATCCAGAGAATGGATATAATCAGATTGTCTCTGGTAAGAAAGAAGGTAGACTCTTTACTTTAAGAGTGCAAGGGAACATTGGTCAAGCTTTGCTCACACATGGTGAAGCAGTGATTACAGAACTTGATCTCTGGCATAAGAGATTAGGTCATTTCAATGAAAGAGGAATTAAAGCTATGATTGCTAATCAGTCTGTACTAGGATTACCAAATGTGCAAAGTCAACATATGGTTTATAAATGTGAAGCATGTCAAATGGGTAAAGCACACAGGTTACCATTTCAAAAGAAAGGATTCAAACATGATGGAGTACTTGAGCTCATTCATACAGATGTATGGGGACCAACAAAAGAAGGATCTATCAGTGGCTCAAGGTATTATGTTCTTTTCATTGATGATGCTACAAGATGGATAACATTATATGTTTTGAAGGAAAGATCAGAAGTGTTTGGAGCTTTCAAGCATTTTCATGCATATGCAGAGAGAGTCACAGGTCAAAAGCTTAAGAGACTGAGGTCTGATGGAGGGGGAGAATACTTCTCCCAAGAGTTCAATGATTATCTTTGGAATGCAGGTATTAAGAGAGAAATAACTTGCAGGTATACACCACAACAAAATGGTGTAGCAGAAAGAAGGAACAGGACTTTGGTTGAGTTTGCTAGAGCTATGCTAAAGGAGAAGAACTGTCCAAATTATCTTTGGGCTGAGGCTGTAAATACAGCTACATATCTTGTGAATAGATTACCATGTGCAGCTCTAAATGGAATGACTCCATATGAAGCTTGGTGGGGTAAGAAACCAACACTAGATCATTGTAGAGTGTTTGGATCAATTGCATATGCTTATGTTCCATCACAACTTAGGCATAAACTTGAACCAAAGGCAGAAAAATATGTGTTCATTGGTTATGATGAAAAGCAGATGGGTTACAGATTGTGGAATCCTCTAACCAAACAATTTATTGTTTCTAGAGATGTTACATTTGATGAACAGAAAAGTTGGTATGCAGATCAAAGTCATACAGCTGAAGAATTTGAAGAAGAGGTAAGAAGATGTGAGAAAGGAAAATCAATTGTGCAGGTGAATAGAGATGAAGACTATATGCAAGCAAGTACATCAAGAAGTGGATTAACAAGAATGAATGAAGAAGCTCCTATATTTGATGAAGAGGTGTATCCAGAAACTTATGAAGAATGTGAACCAAGAAGGTCAAGCAGGACAAGGAGACAACCAGAAAGGTATTCTTATGATACTTCTTACATAACTCAGAAGAACTATGCATATATGGTCAAAGATGATGAAGAACCTCAGAACTATGATGAAGCTAAAGGTAAAAAGCAATGGGAAGAAGCAATGAAGGAAGAGTTCAATGCACTGGAGGAGAACAAGACATGGGAACTTGTTCCTAAACCAAATGGTAAGAAAGTAATTGGAAATAAATGGGTTTATAAAGTGAAGAAGCTTGCAGATGGAAGTATAGCCAGATACAAAGCTAGATTGGTGGTGAAAGGCTATGCCCAGACCTATGGCATAGATTATGATGAGACATTCAGTCCTGTAGCTAAGATGTCAACTATAAGGACAATCATTGCTATTGCAGCTTCAAAAGGATGGACCCTAAGTCAATTGGATATAAAAAATGCATTCTTGAATGGATACATATCAGATGAGGTATACATGGAACAACCTCAAGGGTTTATAGATTCCAGGTATCCAAATTTTGTTTGTAGGTTGAGAAGAGCATTGTATGGATTGAAGCAAGCTCCAAGAGCTTGGAACTATAGACTGGTGAAGTATCTCAATGATCTTGGATATCAAAGTTCAAAAGCAGATTCAAGTCTACTTATCAAAAGAACAGAGGAAGGTACAATCTACATTTGTATTTATGTAGATGACATTATAATCACAGGTACTTCAGATGAAGGAATCAAGGAGGTAAAGAGATTACTTGAGAAAGAGTTTAAGATCAGTGACCTAGGAAAGTTATCATACTTTCTTGGAATGGAAGTTACTTATACAGATCATGGCATATATGTGTCACAAGAAAGGTATCTTCTGAACTTGTTGAAGAAGTTTGATATGGAAAATTGCAGAGAAGCTTTAACTCCACTTGAAGTTAATCACAAGCTCAGTAAATATGATGGTGCAGATTACAAAGATATGAGGAAGTATCAATCTCTTGTGGGTAGTTTGATTTATGCTACACTAACAAGACCTGACCTTAGTTATGCAGTGGGAGTTTTGTCACAATTCATGCATTGTCCAAAGGACCCACATTGGATTGCAGGTCAAAGAGTTCTCAGATATATCAAAGGAACTATAAAGGAAGGATTATATTATCCTTTTACATCAGATTTGAAGTTGAGAGCCTACAGTGACTCAGACTCGGCAGGTAATCAAGATGACAGGAGATCAACTCATGGTTACATGATATACATTGGTGATAAGCTTGTAAGTTGGTGTTCCAAGAAACAACATACAGTAGCATTATCATCAACTGAAGCAGAGTACAAAGGACTTGTGGAAGCAGCTAAGGAAGTCATATGGATGCAGACATTGTTCAAGAGCTTAGGCATTGATCAAGGTACACCTACAATACATGGAGATAATATGAGTTCACTTTATCTTGCAGCAAATCCAGTATTTCATGCAAGAACAAAGCACATAGAGATACAGTATCATTTTCTCAGAGAAAAGGTAATGGAGAAGGAGATTGAAGTGGAATACATTTCTACTAAAGATCAATTAGCAGACATAATGACAAAGAGCTTGGATGGCGTGAAGACCAGCAGATTCAAAAGCATGGCAGGAGTAAAAGAAAAGAAGATGATATGAAGAAACAGGGAATGTCAATTAGTGATTGAGGGGGAGCTGTTGGAGAAACACTCACTAATTAGACATATATTTGAAGGTCAAATCTTAGGAAGAAAACCCCATGCCTATGTGAAGGGACATATTCACAAATGTATCATACTTGTAAAGTTAGTTCACTTTAGTTCTAGAAGTTTTTTAAAAATCACGGGAATGAGAAAGTCTATATAAGTTAGTTAGTATTAACTGACGCGAAGAGAGAAGAAGAAGGAGGAAGACAATGAGAAAGTGAGAAGAACTCATTTTTGTATGACTGTGTATAGTCGGGATTCTCTGAGTGAGAAAGCATCTGTAAAACTTCTGAGTTTTTTATAGTTATGAGAAGAACTGAGTAAAGTTCTGTGTATGAGCCTCTCTCTATTATCTCCATGATTACCTACTGTGTGATGAGTTACAAAGATCAAGTTTTCCAAGCAACTCGATGCCTGGCATCGAATCTCTGTTGATAAGTCATATTTTCATTTACATTTTTCATTCAATACTGAAGTGTTTTGAAAACATGGTGTTGTTGGAGCAACTCGATGCCTGGCATCGAATTCCAGTTGATAAGTCATATTGTAAGTGTGCATGAAATCACCTATAGTTTTGGTGTCCAGAAGATCAAGACTTTATGCGGGAAGTCGATGCCCGGCATCGAATCCCTGCTGAAAAGTGGCCAAAAACATCCCAAGTCGATGCCCGGCATCGAATTCTCGTTGCAAGTCGATGCTAGGCATCGAATTCTAATTTTAAACAGGCGCTCTTACTAAAACAGGCAAGTTTTCCAGTTTTGGAAGGTCATACAGGGTCATCTTGTGAGGGCCATAACTTGAGTTCTAGAGATCCGTTTGATGCATATGATAGCTTGTTGGAAAGCTCTACTCTTCTAGTTTCAGCCTATAAAGTTTCATCAAGAAATAATACTTGAGCTAGGAGAAATTAGCAAAATACTGAAGGTATGTCATTTCGGTGACTAGGAATTTCTGTAGAAGCAAAGTTCTCACTTTAGGCTATCATTTCTCAAAGTTTGGAGTGGCAATGAGTTAATGGTGACCATAGAGGTGTTCTAGTGTCATCTTAATTCATTTCTTGTGGTGTTTCATACATCAACAAGTTAGATCTCGCAGTACAATGTAAGGTTTTTCATGATTGATAGCTCATCTTGAAGCTAGTAATCTGAACTACAAACTGATCAAAGAATTTTGTGAAGCGGGACATGTACACATGGTACAGTGTCTGACCGTAAAAGATATCCAGAACTCATGAAGTTTTTTCTCAAACTTCAGAGAGAGTTTATTTACTAAAGGAAGCTCAGGTTGTTGGAGCAAACCAATCACAAATTGGTGATTATACAGATCTTGGAGAATGCTTATGGTCAGAATGAAGCAAAGAAAGACACTTGTAAAGTGAAGAAGAATTCAGGATGATGTCTTGTACACATATGTACATATAAGTGAAGAATTTTGTAAGCTAAGTATAGTTAAATCCTTAGAATGATAAGGAATAGAGTCATAGACGCGAGATGAGTCTAAAGTTGTGTATATATAAGATAATTATGACAAGAAATGTAAGAGAGAAAGTAATAGAGTCATTTTGTAGATGACAATTTTCAGGAAGATGTGTGGAGAGTTTTTTCCCAGAAAATAGCGACGGGTTTTTCTCTGAGTGCTCTCTGTCTGATCATGTGGATCAGAAATCCTTTTGTACACATCTAATTGAGAAGCTAATGAAGCTATGTCTAGAGTTTCAGAATCTAATTTCTCTCCTACTGTGAGAATGATCATTAGGAACATTCATATGTAGAATGTGAGAACTGAAGCCTGAAAGTAGCGCATTTTTCCATCTCAGTATTTTGATCAGATCTGAGTGTATACTGTAAAGTTTTTGATGAGTGAGCACTTAAAATTTAAGTTAGAAGATAAGGAAGCTATGGCTAAAAGCATTTAGCAAAACGGGTTTCAGATTGGGAGAAATCAAGTTAAGAAGTTAGCTATGTCGAAGGCGCAACTTCTGAGAGTCATTTTCTGACATGTATTTGATCTTAATGATCAAATTAAACTTTTGGTGATTAGTTTTGAGAACTAATGACTAGTATGATTGCGCAAAGGTATTTCTAATACTTGTGCATCATTTCCTTGAAGAAATTTGAAGATTTGTGCAGGTAAAGAAGTTGATATCTGAAGCAGACTTTCTGAAGTTGACACTTCTTCACTCAGAGAAGTGTTGTTTGAAGTTTTGGTAAAGAAGAACATTGTTTGTGTAAAGTTTGGTTTATAACTGACATAGAAGTGTTCTTAAATCAGTATAGATCAAACCTTTGGAGATTAAGAGGTCTCCAACAGTGGTATCAGAGCTAAAGGTGAAGTACAAGAGAAGAAAAGATAATCGAAGTTCAGACTGGTGCAGATATTGAAGATCTTCCAAATCAAAGGAGGACAAGGACAAATTATTGAAGATAACTTGCAGAAGTTCACAGTACAAGTTCGAAAGAATCAAGAAGGACAAAGATTATATCAAAGGTACACTTTCTTCTCATAAACCATAGTAATTGCAGATACAGAAAGTCAAGGATGGGAGAAAGCTTGCAGATTGATAAACTAGATAGGGAGAACTATCCAGCATGGTCCATGAGGATGGAAGCACACCTCATGAGCAAAGATCTTATAGCATTTATTACAGGAGATGAAGAAAAACCTGAATTTGCAGATCCTAGTATTCCTACTAGGGAAGAGCTTGCAATGTTGAAGACTTGGATGAGAAAGGATGCTCAAGCAAGGAGTATCATCTACATGGCTGTAAATGATTATCTTCTACCTCACATCAGAGGTTTGGAAAGTGCTACAGATGTTTGGAATGCCTTGGAAGAGCATTTCCAAAATACAACTAAGTCTAGGAAGTCCTCACTATGGGCTGAGTTCACAACCTTCAAGAAGAAGAGCTCACAATCAATTTCAGATTATGTGGCAAGGATGAAAGATATTGCAGATAGCTTGGGAGCAGTGGATGAAGACATTGAAGAGGAAAAGTTGGTAAGACAAATACTTACAGGTATGAGAGGAGATGAGAAGTGGAAGCCTTTCATATTGTCCATAGAGTTGTCACTTGATCACTTTACTCCTGATCTTAATCAATTGCTAGGACACATGCTAACCTTTGAGCAGGATCTTAAAGGAGACAATGATAGAAGTACAAGTCAAGCTATGTACTCCAAAGACAAGAAAAAGAATGGCAAGGGAAAGCAATCAAATGATGATGAAGGGAATTCAAATCAAGCTAACTTTACAAAAGGGAAGATGAACTTCAGAGGTAAAGGAAGAGGAGGTAAGAACAAAGATAATGCTAAAGCTTGTTGGATTTGTGGTAGAACAAATCATTTGGCAAATGATTGTTGGTATAACAATCAAAATGGTGGAAGCAATAATCAGAATTATAGTCAAAGAGGTAGAGGAGGCAGAAATCAAAGAGGCAATTTCAGAGGAAGAGGAGGTAGGACATCATATGGTAGAGGAGGTGGAAGAAACTTCCAATCTCAGTCCTACAACAATAATTATTACAATTATGCATCAGATCAGAAAGATGACATGACTCTTATTTTGAATGCAACTCATGAATCAATGGGAGAAGATCAAAGAGTGTTTTATATTGACTCAGGGTGTAGCAACCATCTGAGTGGGAATCTATCCTTGATGACTGATATGGAAGCAAGGGTGAATGGACATACAGTCCAAACAGGTGACAATACCAAACATAAAGTGGAGAGCATTGGATCAGTGAAGACAAAGAGTGGAAGTACACTTCTGAGCAAGGTACTTTATGTTCCTACTATTCCTAAAAATTTGATAAGTGTAGGGCAAATTGTGGAGAAAGGATATGAAGTAAGATTCACAAATGATGGTGTCTATGTACAAGATCCAAATCAGGGATATAGAAACATAATTACAGGTAAAAAGGAAGGAATATTGTTCACTCTCAAAGTCCAAGGTAATGTGGGACATGCATTATTTACCTATGGAAGTCAAAAGGTATCTGAATTAGACCTATGGCATAAAAGGCTAGGTCATTTCAATGAGAGAGCTATAAAGGAGATGTCAAAGAATCAGGTGGTGCTTGGATTGCCAAACATTGAGGGGCAACATATGGTGTACAAGTGTGAAGCTTGTCAATTAGGTAAAGCACATAAAGGTTCTTATAACAAATCAGGGTACAAGCATTCAAATATGCTTGAATTGGTTCATACATATGTATGGGGACCCTCAAGGGACTATAGCATAAATGGATCCAGATATTATGTGTTGTTTGTTGATGATGCAACCAGGTGGATTACTTTGTATGTAATCAAGGATAAATCAGAAGTTTTCAAGACATTCAAACATTTTCATGCTTATGCAGAAAGGATCACAGGGCAAAAGCTCAAGAGGTTGAGATCAGATGGAGGAGGAGAGTATTTCTCTAAAGAGTTTGATGATTATTTGTGGAATGCAGGTATCAAAAGAGAAGTAACTTGCAGGTACTCCCCTCAACAGAATGGAGTAGCAGAAAGGAGGAATAGGACTCTTGTAGAGTTTGCAAGAGCCATGATGAAGGAAAAGAATTGTCCAAATTACTTATGGGCAGAAGCCATTAACACTGCAACATATCTTGTGAATAGGTTGCCTTGCAAAGCTTTGGATGGAGGAACTCCTTATGAAGCATGGTGGGGTAAGAAACCTACCCTTGATCATTGTAGGGTTTTTGGATGTATTGCATATGCTTATGTTCCTTCACAATTAAGACATAAGCTAGAACCAAAAGCAGAGAAGTATGTGTTTATTGGATATGATGATAGACAGATGGGTTACAGATTGTGGAGTCCATCCACAAAGCAATTTCTTGTTACTAAAGATGTGACATTTGATGAGCAAAATATGTGGTATACAGGATCACTAAATGAGTATACAGGTGTTGAAGAAATTCAAAGAAAAGGAAAAGCAAAAGTAAAGGTATGTGAAGAAATTGTTGATGAAGTTGACTCTAGATGTAGAGTGCAGGATCATGTAGAAGAAGGGCCAAGATTTGATCCAGAATCAAATGAGGCTGAAACTTCAAGAAGTGCAGAAATCAGAAGATCTACAAGGGAAAGGAAAGAACCTATAAGGTATAGTTATGATACATCTTTCCTAACAACAAAAGATTATGCCTACATTGTGAAAACAGAAGAAGATCCAACTACTTATGAAGAAGCCAAAGGTAAACAGAATTGGGAGAAGGCAATGCAAGAAGAGTATGATGCTCTACTTGAAAATGAAACTTGGGAATTAGTACCAAGACCAAAGAATCAGAAGGTCATTGGATGCAAGTGGGTATATAAAACAAAGAGGTTTGCAGATGGTAAGGTGTCTAGATATAAGGCTAGACTTGTGGTCAAAGGTTATGCCCAAACTTATGGGGTAGATTATGATGAAACCTTTAGTCCTGTTGCTAAGATGTCTACAATTAGGACATTGATTGCTATTGCTGCTTGCAAGGGATGGAAATTATCACAATTGGATGTGAAAAATGCATTTTTAAATGGATACATTGCAGATGAAGTATATATGGAGCAACCAGAAGGCTTCATGGAATCAATTGAATCAGATTATGTGTGTAAGCTCAAGAGAGCTTTATATGGGTTGAAGCAAGCCCCAAGAGCTTGGAATTACAGATTGGTCAAGTTCTTGAATGAATGTGGATTTCAAGCATCAAAGGCAGATAGTAGCTTGCTAGTGAAGGCAAGTGAGAATGGATACATTTACATGTGCATTTATGTTGATGATATTATTGTTACAGGAACAGATGCTCAAGGAATCAATGAACTCAAGAAGCAAATAGAGAAGGAGTTTAAGATAAGTGACTTGGGAAACTTATCTTATTTTCTAGGAATGCAGATTGTGTATACTCAACATGGAGTATATGTTTCACAAGAGAGATATTTGAAGAATCTCCTAGTCAAGTTTAACATGGAAGATTGCAAGACCTCAACTACACCATTGGAGGTAAATCATAAATTAAGCAGGTATGGAGGTGAAGAATTCAATGACATGAAGAAATATCAGAGTTTGGTAGGTAGTTTAATCTATGCTACCTTGACAAGGCCAGATCTAGCATATGCAGTAGGTGTGTTGTCACAATTCATGCATTGTCCAAAGAAGACTCATTGGATTGCAGCCCAAAGGGTACTCAGATATATCAAAGGAACCCTAAGTGAAGGTTTGTATTATGGTTTCACTTCTGACACAAGAATCAAAGTGTTTAGTGATGCAGATTGGGCAGGTGACTCAGATGATAGAAGGTCTACTCATGGATATCTTTGTTATGTTGGAGATAAGCTAGTGTCTTGGTGTTCAAAGAAGCAACATACAGTTGCTTTACCATCCACAGAAGCTGAGTATAAGGGAATGGTAGAAGCTGCAAAAGAAGTCATATGGTTGAAGACCTTGATGAAAAGTTTTGAGACTGATCATAGTACTCCAATAATTTTTGGAGACAATATGAGTTCTTTGTATTTGGCAGCTAACCCTGTTTTTCATGCCAGGACTAAGCATATAGAGATTCAGTATCATTTCTTGAGGGAAAAGGTACTTGATAAAGAGATTGAAGTGATGTACACTCCAACAAAAGAACAGGTGGCAGATATGATGACAAAAAGTTTGGATGGACCTAAGCTACAGAGATTCAAGGAGATGGCAGGAGTGAAGAAGAATGGAATAATCACAATTAGTGATTGAGGGGGAGCTGTTGGAGCAAACCAATCACAAATTGGTGATTATACAGATCTTGGAGAATGCTTATGGTCAGAATGAAGCAAAGAAAGACACTTGTAAAGTGAAGAAGAATTCAGGATGATGTCTTGTACACATATGTACATATAAGTGAAGAATTTTGTAAGCTAAGTATAGTTAAATCCTTAGAATGATAAGGAATAGAGTCATAGACGCGAGATGAGTCTAAAGTTGTGTATATATAAGATAATTATGACAAGAAATGTAAGAGAGAAAGTAATAGAGTCATTTTGTAGATGACAATTTTCAGGAAGATGTGTGGAGAGTTTTTTCCCAGAAAATAGCGACGGGTTTTTCTCTGAGTGCTCTCTGTCTGATCATGTGGATCAGAAATCCTTTTGTACAC
>CM035426.1:66928196-66930696 GCA_020310875.1 Ceratopteris richardii | reverse complement strand
TTCCCAAGTTTCATTTTCAAGTAGAGCATCATACTCTTCCTGCATTGCCTTCTCCCAATTCTGTTTACCTTTGGCTTCTTCATAAGTGGTTGGATCTTCTTCTGTTTTCACAATGTAGGCATAATCTTTTGTTGTTAGGAAAGATGTATCATAACTATAGCTTATAGGTTCTTTCCTTTCTCTTGTAGATCTTCTGATTTCTACATTCCTTGAAGTTTCAGCCTCATTTGTCTCTGGATCAAATCTTGGCCCTTCTTCTACATAATCCTGCACTCTACTTCTAGAGTCAACTTCATCAACAATTTCTTCACATACTTTTACCTTTGCCTTTCCTTTCCTTTGAATTTCTTCAACACCTGTATACTCATTTGGTGATCCTGTATACCACATATTTTGCTCATCAAATGTCACATCTTTAGTAACAAGAAATTGCTTTGTGGATGGACTCCACAACCTGTAACCCATCTGTCTATCATCATATCCAATAAACACATACTTCTCTGCTTTTGGTTCTAGCTTATGTCTTAATTGTGAAGGAACATAAGCATATGCAATACATCCAAATACTTTACAATGATCAAGACTAGGCTTCTTACCCCACCATGCTTCATAAGGGGTTCCTCCATCCAAAACTTTGCAAGGCAACCTATTCACAAGGTATGTTGCAGTGTTAATGGCTTCTGCCCATAAGTAATTTGGACAATTCTTTTCCTTCATCATGGCTCTTGCAAACTCTACAAGAGTCCTATTCCTCCTTTCTGCTACTCCATTCTATTGAGGGGAGTACCTGCAAGTTACTTCTCTTTTGATACCTGCATTCCACAAATAATCATCAAACTCTTTAGAGAAATACTCTCCCCCTCCATCTGATCTTAACCTCTTGAGCTTTTGCCCTGTGATCCTTTCTGCATAAGCATGAAAATGTTTGAATGTCTTGAAAACTTCTGATTTATCCTTGATTACATACAAAGTAATCCACCTGGTTGCATCATCAACAAACAACACATAATATCTGGATCCATTTATGCTATAGTCCCTTGAGGGACCCCATACATCTGTATGAACCAATTCAAGCATATTTGAATACTTGTACCCTGATTTGTTGTAAGAACTCTTATGTGCTTTACCTAATTGACAAGCTTCACACTTGTACACCATATGTTGCCCTTCAATATTTGGCAATCCAAGCACCACCTGATTCTTTGACATCTCCTTTATAGCTCTCTCATTGAAATGACCTAGCCTTTTATGCCATAGGTCTAATTCAGATACCTTTTGACTTCCATAGGTAAATAATGCATGTCCCACATTACCTTGGACTTTGAGAGTGAACAATCTTCCTTCCTTTTTTCCTGCAATTATGTTTCTATATCCCTGATTTGGATCTTGTACATAAACACCATCATTTGTGAATCTTACCTCATATCCTTTCTCCACAATTTGCCCTACACTTATCAGATTTTTAGGAATAGTAGGAACATAAAGTACCTTGCTCAGAAGTGTACTTCCACTCTTTGTCTTCACTGATCCAATGCTCTCCACTTTATGTTTGGTATTGTCACCTGTCTGAACTATATGTCCATTCACCCTTGCTTCCATATCAGTCATCAAAGATAGATTCCCACTCAGATGGTTGCTGCACCCTGAGTCAATATAAAACACTCTCTGATCTTCTCCCATTGATTCATGAGTTGCATTCAAGATAAGAGTCATGTCATCCTTCTGATCTGATGCATAATTGTAATAATTATTGTTGTAGGACTGAGATTGGAAGTTTCTTCCACCTCCTCTACCATATGATGTCCTACCTCCTCTTCCTCTGAAATTGCCTCTTTGGTTTCTGCCTCCTCTACCTCTTTGACTATAATTCTGATTATTGCTTCCACCATTTTGATTGTTATACCAACAATCATTTGCCAAATGATTTGTTCTGCCACAAATCCAACAAGCTTTAGCATTATCTTTGTTCTTACCTCCTCTTCCTTTACCTCTGAAATTTGTCTTCCCTTTTGTGAAGTTAGCTTGATTTGAATTCCCTTCATCATCATTTGATTGCTTTCCCTTGCCATTCTTTTTCTTATCCTTAGAGTACATAGCTTGACTTGTACTTCTATCATTGTCTCCTTTAAGATCCTGCTCAAAGGTTAGCATGTGTCCTAGCAATTGATTAAGATCAGGAGTAAAGTGATCAAGTGACAATTCTATGGACAATATAAAGGGCTTCCACTTCTCATCTCCTCTCAAACCTGTAAGTATTTGTCTTACCAACTTTTCCTCTTCAATGCCTTCATCCACTGCTCCCAAGCTATCTGCAATATCTTTCATCCTTGCCACATAATCTGAAATTGATTGTGAGCTCTTCTTCTTGAAGGTTGTGAACTCAGCCCATAGTGAGGACTTCCTTGACTTAGTAGTATTTTGGAAATGCTCTTCCAAGGCATTCCAAACATCTGTAGCACTTTCCAAACCTCTGATGTGAGGTAAAAGGTAATCATTTACA
>CM035426.1:66920696-66923196 GCA_020310875.1 Ceratopteris richardii | reverse complement strand
TAAAACTCAGTCCATTGAGCATAGGCATGCGGCTAAGTGAATCAGCCACCACATTAAACTTTCCCTTCCTATACCTAAGCTCATAATCAAACTCTTGAAGGGTCTCTGCCCATCGGGCCTTACGACCTTTAAGGTCTGTTTGATTAGAGAGCCACTTAATGCTCTCTTGATCAAACACTATCGTAACTTTGGCACCATATAAATAATGACGCCACTTCTTCAAAGCATGGACTATTGCATACAACTCCTTCTCATAGACGGAGTAATTCTTTTGAGCCGGTTCTAGTTTCTTGCTCTCAAAAGCTACTGGTCGACCATCCTGTACTAAAACTGCTCCTATAGCAAAATCACTCGCGTCGGTCTCAACCACAAATGGTTTGTTGGGATCTGCTATATGTAAAAGTGGAGCTGTAGCAATTGCTACCTTCAACTTTTCCATACTTTGCTTCTGTTCGTCTCCCCAATGAAAGGCTTTCCCTTTCCCTTTAAGCTGTTCCGTCATCGAGACAGCAATTTTGGCATAGTTCTTAATGAATCTTCGATAGAAACCTGATAAACCTAGGAAGATCTGTAGCTCTTCCAGGTTCCGTGGATGTGGCCATTCCATAATAGCCCTTACTTTTTCAGGATCCATCTGGATTCCATCCTGGGAGACTATATGCCCAAGGTATCTAACCTCTGTCTTGAAAAATTCACACTTTGACTCCTTAGCAAAGAGCGAATTTTCCCTTAACACTTGAAATACTTTTCTCAAGTGTTCCAAGTGCTCCTGTTCTGATGCACTATAGATCAGAATGTCATCTAAGAAGTCTACTACAAAGTGTCCTAGATAAGGCCGTAACACATTATTCATGAGTTTCATGAAAGTGGCAGGAGCATTGGTGAGACTAAAAGGCATCACCAAAAACTCATAGTGCCCATATCTAGTCCTAAATGCAGTCTTAGGGACATCCTCTGCCCTAATCCTGATCTGATGATATCCTGATCTAAGGTCAAGCTTGGTAAAATACCTAGCTTGATGTAGCTGATCAAATAGATCTTCCAACCTAGGCATTGGAAATCTATTTTTAATAGTTACCTTATTAAGTGCTCTATAATCTATACATAGTCTCATAGAGCCATCTTTCTTTTTAACTAGGAGCATTGGCGATGCCCATGGTGAGTTACTAGGTTTGATGAAGCCTTTATCTAAATAATCCTGCAATTGCTTCTCAACCTCCTCATGCTGAGAAACACTAAGCCTATAAGGTGGTCTACAAATAGGGTTAGTGTTAGTAACAACCTCTATGGCATGGTCAATGTCCCTTCTCTCATGTGGTAGCCCTCTAGGTAAGTCAGTGGGAAAAACATCTCTGTACTCAAACATAAGATCCTTAAAACTTTTAACCACACACTCTTGCAAAAAAGAATAGTAGAAAGTCTTGTTCATATTTACATTCAAAGCATGAAAATATACATCAGATGAGGTGTCTGTACAATGCTCCATATCATGACTATACAATAAAAACATATCCTGTACATGTTGTGAACAACAGAGACTATACAACTCTAATGATGAGATGAGAAGTGCACTAGGTACATCTCTCTCTCCCTGAATATAAACTTTACTTCCATTCTTTTCAAACTCGAGTGTGTTATTTTGATAGCTGCGTTTAAGTGTATCTCCCAACCCCCATAGCCACTCTCTTCCTAAGACTAGATCTGTCCTCTCCATGTTCATAATTTGGAAGTCCATATGATCTGTATAATCCTGCATCTTGACTTCCAAATTGGATACCATAGTATCCCATATTCTTTTATCTTGCCCTTGCATCATAGATACAATGTATTTATGTGCACTAGGGTGCTGGGGAATCTTCAATTTCTTGACCAAAGCATAGTTTATGAAGTTATGAGTGGCAGAGTCATCTATCATGACTCGCACCCTGGTCCCGTATACACTACCATGTAGCTTGACCAAGTCATGTGGTCCAAACTGCGGTGACCATAATGACTGAGTCAAACAACATGTGTGCTCTATATCCTCGTGCATCACCTCCACTCCCTTGCAGCTAGAGCTGCCATGAATGGGAAGGGTCTGCACTAGGTGGACCGCCTTTTTGCCCCTTTCAGGAGCCGTACTAGACTCTGGTCCTTTCTTCTTTTCTTCCCCCTTCTTGAGTGGACAGTTCCACTGGGAATGGCTAGGGGATAGGCACCTAAAACACAGGTTCTCTCTTTTGGCCTTCTCAAACTGGTCTGTGGATAGCTTAGGCCCTTGTGATCTTTGTTTTTTAATAAAAACCTTGTTTTTCCCAAAAGGCAACTTTTTCTTAAATTTAGTGGTGCTAAGAGGTTTAAGGGGCTGATCCGTCTCCATAGGATTATACTGAGGACGGTTATGGTCCTCATATATCTGTGCATATTTGATTGCCTCCTCAAACGTCTTAGGCGCATTCCTCCTGACTTCCCTCTTTATGGCTTTATCCAAGCCCCTAACAAACCCTCTGGTCTTCTGAAA
>CM035426.1:66910696-66915696 GCA_020310875.1 Ceratopteris richardii | reverse complement strand
TTTTATGAAACTTTGCACAAGGTGTTGCCTAAAGATTGCGCACCTTCTCCAAGTTAAAGTACTCCAAAAGGTTCAGTAGATATTGAGAAATCTACTTACCAAGTCAGCTATGTCTAAATCTGCACTTATGAGAAGTCGATTTAGACACCCCTAACTTCTTAACTTCAAATCTCTCAGTATAAAACCCGTTTAAGCAAATTCTTCTAGCCACGAGTATCTTACCTTCCAACTTAAAGATTAAGTGCCTACTTGCACAAAACTTTAAACTGTGGAGTGAGAAATGATCAAATCATTAAGATCAAAATTTGCGCCTGTTTCAGGAACCAGTGAGTACTTTCTCACATGTAAATGTTCCTACACACAATTCTCTTAGCCTGATCACAATTAGACTCTCAAACTCTAGCCATAGATTGATTAACTATGGACTTAGATATCTCCAAAAGGAATTCACAAAAGATCTATCACACAGAGAGAAAACACAGAAACATCGGGCGCAATTTTTCCTTCTATTTCTCAGAAATTACAACTGAGTGAGGATGGAGACTTCAACTCACTTCACACATGTCTAATGACATTTTCTACTTCTCAATACACAAATCTCATAATCTCATATTGTCTCTCCTTGTCTTCTCTACTTTGCCCCGACATTTTTCAAAAGTATTTATAGGCAATTATGTACAAACTTTTCATCAAAGCATAAGTATATAGTAACCTATGTCTTAACTAATGTACATATGTATACATGTCTTTCACTCTGTAAATATATCCATCTTCTTTGCTTCAAATCTTCAATTGGTGATTGGTCTGCACCAACAGCTCCCCCTCAATCATCAATTGAGGTTTCTCTTATCTTCTTTATACCTGCCATGTCTTTAAACTTCTGTAGCTTTGGTCCATCCAAGCTCTTTGTAAGCATATCAACTATCTGATCTTTTGTTGAAGTATGTATGACTTCAATCTCCTTATCCATCACCTTCTCTCTTAGTAAGTGATACTGAATCTCAATGTGTTTGGTCCTGGCATGAAAAACAGGATTAGCAGCTAAATACAATGAACTCATGTTATCTCCATATATAATTGGTATCCCATGCACAATGTCAAAACTCTTCATCAAGGTCTTGAGCCAAATCACTTCCTTTGCAGCTTCAACCATGCCTTTATATTCAGCTTCTGTAGAAGACAAAGCAACTGTATGTTACTTCTTGGAACACCATGAGATAAGTTTATCTCCCACATAACACATGTATCCATAAGTTGACCTTTTATCATCTGGATTACTTGCCCAATCTGCATCACTATAGATCTTGATGTTTGTATCTGATGTGAACCCATAATACAAACCTTCTTTGATTGTACCCTTAATGTATCTCAACACTCTTTGACCTGTAATCCAATGCTCTTTCCTAGGACAATGCATAAATTGAGACAAAACCCCTACTGCATATGATAAATCAGGTCTAGTTAAAGTAGCATAGATAAGACTACCAACCAAACTCTGATATTGTCTCATGTCCTTGAATTCTTCACCTCCAAACTTACTCAGTTTATGATTCACCTCCATTGGTGTAGGTGCTACCCTGCAATCATCCATTTTAAACTTGATTAACAAGTTCTTCAAATACCTTTCTTGAGTCACAAATACTCCATGTTGAGTATATGTAATCTCCATGCCCAAGAAATATGACAAGTCTCCCAAGTCACTTATTTTGAACTCCTTTTCCATTTGCTTCTTGAGTCTTTGTATTCCTTCTTCATCTGTACCTGTAAGGATTATATCATCAACATATATGCACATGTATATGAAACCATTATCACTTGCTTTGACAAACAAGCTACTATCTGCTTTAGACACCTGAAAACCAAGTTCTTTCAAGAACTTTACAAGTCTATAATTCCATGCCCTTGGGGCCTGCTTTAAGCCATACAAAGCTCTCTTGAGCTTGCACACATGATCTGGATACCTTTTATCTTTGAACCCTTGAGGTTGCTCCATGAACACATCATCTGAAATATAACCATTCAAAAAAGCATTTTTTACATCAAGGTGACATAACTTCCAACCTTTACATGCAGCAATAGCTATAAGTGTCCTGATGGTTGTCATCTTTGCCACAGGACTATAAGTCTCATCATAGTCAACACCATGTGTCTGAGCAAACCCTTTGACCACAAGTCTAGCTTTGTATCTAGACACACTTCCATCTGCAAACCTCTTAGTCTTGTAAACCCACTTGCATCCAATAATTTTCTGACTATTTGGTTTAGGAACCAAATCCCAAGTTTGATTTTCCAATAGTGCATCATATTCTTCCTGCATAGCTTTCTCCCATTTTTCCTTACCTTTTGCCTCTTCATATGTAGAAGGGTCTTCATCTGTTTTCACCATATAAGCATAATCTTTTGTGGCCAAAAATGAAGTATCATAACTATACCTTGTAGGTTGCCACCTATTTCTTGATGATCTTCTGAGTTCTCCACTCCTTGAGGTTTCTGGTTCTTCACACTCAGGATCAAATCTTGGCATTTCTTCAACTTCACCCTGCACTTCATTATTCTCTTCTTCATCAATTATTTGAATCTTTGATTTACCTTTCCTTTGGCTCACTTCTTCTTCATCACCTGTATTGATATTGATTGTACCTACATACCAAGTACTTTGCTCATCAAATGTAACATCTTTAGAAACCATGAATTGTTTTGTAGATGGATTCCACAATCTATAACCCATCTGCTTATCATCATAACCAATGAAAACATATTTTTCAGCTTTAGGTTCCAACTTGTGCCTTAATTGTGATGGCACATATGCATAGGCCAAACATCCAAAAACTCTGCAATGATCCAAGGTAGGTCTCTTACCCCACCAAGCCTCATATGGTGTCATACCCTGCAAGGCTTTACATGGTAACCTATTGACCAAATAAGTGGCTGTATTTACAGCCTCAGCCCACAAATAATTAGGGCAATTTTTCTCCTTCATCATGGATCTTGCAAACTCAACAAGTGTTCTATTTCTCCTTTCTGCTACACCATTTTGTTGAGGAGAGTACCTGCAAGTAACTTCCCTTTTTATACCTGCATTCCACAAGTAATCACTGAACTCATCAGAAAAATACTCTCCCCCTCCATCTGACCTTAGTCTTTTCAACTTATGTCCTTTAATTCTTTCTGCATATGCATGATAGTGTTTAAATGTATTAAACACTTCTGACTTATCTTTGATCACATAAATAGTGATCCATCTAGTAGCATCATCAACATAAATCACATAATACCTTGACCCATTTATACTAAAATCCTTTGATGGCCCCCACACATCTGTGTGTACCAACTCAAGCTTCTCTAAGTACATAAAACCATGCTTGGAGTAGGAAAACTTATGAGCCTTACCTAATTGACATGCCTCACATTTGTATGTCATATGTTGACCTGCAACATTAGGCAAACCAAGCACTGAACCATTGTTAACCATGTCTTTGATACCTCTTTCATTGAAATGTCCAAGCCTCTTGTGCCAACGATCTAACTCAGAGATCTTATTTCCTCCATATGTGAACATGGCATGACCAATATTACCTTGAATCTTCAATGTAAATAATCTTCCTTCTTTCTTCCCTGAAATAATCTGTTTATACCCTTGACTAGGGTCTTCCACATATACTCCATCATTAGTGAACCTTACTTCATATCCCTTTTCAACAATTTGTCCTACACTTATCAAATTCTTAGGAATTGTAGGAACATACAAGACCTTACTCAATAAGGTACTACCATCCTTAGCCTTCACTGATCCAATTGACTTCACATTGTGCTTTGTGTTGTCACCTGTTTGAACAACATGATTAAAAACCTTATTCTCCAAATCAGTCATCAAAGCTATATTACCACTTAGGTGATTGCTACACCCTGAGTCAATGTAGAAGACTCTTTGATCTTCACTTTGCCTTTCACAAGTTGCATTCATTATCAATGTTGAATCCTCCTTTTGATCTGAAGCATAATTGTAGTAGGTGTTGTTATATTGTTGACTTTGGAAACCTCTACCTGCATTTCTTCCAAAGTAACCCCTACTACCTCTGCCTCTGAAATTACCTCTTTGATTTCTGCCACCTCTTCCTCTTGCATTATAGTTCTGATTATATCCATTATTACTCTGATTATTATGCCAACAATCATTAGCTAAGTGATTTGTCTTACCACAAATCCAGCAAGCTTTGCCTCCATCTTTGTTGTTCCTGCCTCTTCCTCTACCTTTGCCACCTCCTCTACCTCTTAGGAAGTTGGCTTGACTAGTTGTACCTTCATCTTCATTTGCTTGTTGCTTTCCTTTGCTATTCTTCTTCTTGTCCTTTGAGTACATTGCATGACCTGCACTCTTGTCACCATCTCCTTTAACATCCTGCTCAAATGTTAGCATATGACCTAGCAATTGATTTAAATCAGGAGTGAAATGATCAAGTGATAACTCTGTAGACAAAATGAATGGCTTCCATTTGTCATCACCTCTTAAACCTGTAAGGATTTGCCTTACCAATTTATCCTCCTCAATGTCTTCATCAACAGCTCCTAAAGCATCTGCAATATCTTTCATTCTTGTCACATAGTCTGAAATGGATTGAGAAGCCTTCTTCTTAAAGGTAGTAAACTTTGCCCATAAGGATGCCTTCCTTGACTTGGTAGTATTCTGGAAATGCTCCTCCAAAGCATTCCAAATATCAGTTGCACTTTCAAGACCTCGAATGTGAGGTAACAAGTAATCATTGACTGCCATATATATAATGCTCCTAGCTTGAGCATCTTTCTTCATCCAATTTTTCAAATCTGCTAACTCTTCCCTAGTTGGAACACTAGGATCTCTGAACTCTGGCTTCTCTTCTTCTCCTGTGATGTAGGCTATTAAATGTTTGCTCATAAGATGAGCTTCCATCCTCATTGACCATGCAGGATAGTTTTCCCTATCCAATTTCTCTATCTGTAGAGAATCTCCCATCTTGTGTCCA
>CM035426.1:66878196-66895696 GCA_020310875.1 Ceratopteris richardii | reverse complement strand
AAGATGAAGAGGTGTTGCAAAATCCTTGATCTACACCAGCCAAATGAACTCTAGGAGTATATGGTGGGCCCTTTTAGCTTTCCAATGGATGTATTACACACCCTATGTACCTTGGAAGATCAGTCTCAAAAAGATAGATCAAAACAGATAATCCCTCGAACTCTAATGATCATAGATGTTAGTTTCAAGAAATGCATCTCAAGGCATGATGCAAAGTCTTCAATCGATGCGAAAACTTTTGAAGGAAACTTGCTTGATTCTATTTAAGCTAACTCAAGGCTTAAAAAAGAAACCAAGACAAATATTAATTGATCTTTAGGAATCAAGTAGTTTCCTAAAGTTATGACAATTAATGAAATGATTCAAACTATTTTCATTTTTAAAAATAGATATATCTTAGGAAATCATGATATTTCCTAAAGACAATTTAGGAAACAAGTTCTTTCCTAAAAGATTAGCTTCAAGCGGTAAAGCTTTGAATCTTATAAAAAATCAAGAATATCATTTATAAGATTAAGTAAACGATTCCAAGCATTATTTTCTTATGCAAAGTTTTCAAACATAAACATGGAAACTTTATTAAAGCACGTTTTTGAAGATAAGAAAAGTATGCTTGGTGGTGTTTAAGATAAGAAAAGCTTAAAGAAGAGACCCAAGCAAAGTAATATTTGGAAATTAAGCTATTTCCTAAAGATAAGTTAATGAAAGAGTCCAATTAACTATTTCATTTTAAAAGAGAATATCTTTTGGACAAGCAAAGCCTCAAGTCTTGGTCTTATCCAAAAGTCTAGAATTCCATTTGAAGATCTTTCCAGTAAAGGAGAAGATTCCAAGATGAATCATTGGATTTGAAAGTAAAAGATTCCAAGATGAATCATAAGATTAGTATTACTTGATTCCTTGGTAGGAGTCAAAAAGTTCTTGAAAGAAAAATCTCCCCAGATGTGAGACTAGCATCTTTCAAGAGAAGTTTTTTAGCAAGTAGTTTCCAGCAAATCTCTAACCACCAGTTTTGGTATTTAAGTCCAAATAGTGATATAACCTTAAGGTATATCATAGATTCTTAGCTTTGGAATCTGAAAAGCATTAGAAAATGCTTGGACTTAAGTTGAGGGAAAGATATCCAAAAAACCTGTAGGTAAGCAAAGAAGCTTAAGATAGTTTAAGAGATCTTAAAAGATAAAGACTAAGTCTTTATTTTTGTTGCAAGTATCAACCAGACTTGATCAAACTTGGCCATGATTGTCCAAGAATGTGCGATTAGAACTACTCTGTAGATTGCCCAAGTATTGGAAGTAAAAATTCCGTTAGGAATTATTCACTCAAGTTCCATTTATCGAATGGAAAATTGTGAAAAAAGTAAGCTGTTCCAAGTATGAACAAAGTAAAGGAATTCCAAAAAAATAGTCTGCAACCGTGCAAATGGTACTTAAGTCTGTGGAAGTTAAAACATAAACGTTTGCCTATCCTTCAAGGGATTTTGGTACAAATCCAGAGAGCATGAGCAGATGCTCAGACTTATGGAGTAGAGCGATTCCTATAAAGTCCTGGCCAGGAAAGGTACCTAAAAGCATTAGTAGAAAGGAATCTAAAGACAACAAGTCAAAAGCTCTTGTCACCACAAAATTGGTCAAGAATAACCAATTGAACTTGAATTTGAGAAATTCAAGAACTGGAATTCTGATTGGTTTTCATTTGAAAACCCTAGCAAAAAGGATTGGAGATATTCTATTAAAGGTTTTCAAGTTCCCAAGGTTAAGCACAAGATCGTGAAGCGATCATGTCAAGGGATTGAAAACTAGAATATCAAGATAGAGATAGTGCGTGAGACAGCGAAACTCTTGTCAAGAATTAAAGCTAGAAGGTTCTCTATCAAAAGATGTTGTAGACTTTAGGATAAAATTCACTCACATGTCAATGTGAGTATAAAATAGGATGGTATGGGACACCAGATTTTATACTCAGATTGATGTAGGAAAGATGGTATGGGACATCAGACCGTGAGACGATGATTATCTTTTAGTCCTCGTTTGGATCTTGAAGTTAGGTTTGATCTTCAAAGGAATTAAAATTTCAAAGAAGAAGTTTAAATTCAAGAAGGATCTCAAGATACTTCAAGACAACTTCAAGATCAAGAAAACAGAAGATATAAAGTAAGTAACTTCCAAAAGCTTCTTAAAACACTTCAAGACAAAGTGTTGTTAAATTGGAAATATTTTATAAATTTCTGAAGAAAGTAGGACTCTGATTTTGAGTTGATCTTTTCAACCAAGGATTTGATCGACTAAGTCAAGTATCAAGTTCCTAGTGTAACTTGGTAAATTCACTCTTTTGACTAAAAGAAATGCACAAGAATTGCATTCATGATTAGGAGTCAAAAAGTTTGAATTTGACATGAACTTAATCTTCAGTGAAGCATTATTTGAATACAAACCTCATCAACAGAACTTCAGTGGATCGACACACTGATGTTGGTTACCACACTAGTATCTTGTGGTTAGATGATGTTTTTTATTTGTTTTCAATCTTTTTGAGAATCCAGCTTATTTCTCTTAAAGATAAAGACAATGCTTCAATACCTTGTTGAAATAGATTGTTGAGAAGTTAAAGTCCTGAGTCAACTAGACTTTGACTCATAGCAAATTTATGCATGTTCGAAGTTTGAATTGGTTGTACAAGGTTTTACTGATTTCTTTCTACTTTCCAAATCTTTTGGAATTGGCTCAGACATGGAATCTGATTCCTTCTGCAAAAGACCAGGGTTAGCCGGTTAGAATTAGATAACTAACTTGAACATCCTAGATAGATGTTATGTACAAGAACCTTTTCAATCTTCAAAAGATGATAAGTCTAAGTGGACTTATTCATTTGAGTTTGCTTCAAGTTATAGCATAAATAATTTCCTAGAGTCCAGTATACTCTAGAATAGAGAAGTTAGGAATTGCGCAGTAGATTGACAATTCCTGATAACGTTTAAGTTAAATCTTTGAGAAAAATGTCCTAAGTTGGACAATTTTCATTTTGAAATTGTATTGGTCAAGTTGGTATGGTTGACTCCACCGAAATGGTAAACTTTCTCCTACAGTTTACAAAGGATTTTTAAAACTCATTTAGTCCTCTAGTCGGGTAAAAAAATCAAGTAATTGTTGGATCAAAGTAAACCATTATACAAACATCTAAGTTAGATGTTTGGGACAACCAAACTTCAAGTTCTCCAAAATAAATTCAAGTGAATCAAGCATTCTCAAAGTCTTGTAAGGGATAAGAATCCCACCTTCGTTACTAAGTTCATGCATCAATTATGCCTAGAAATGGACTAGTAATTTGAATCCACCTAGTTCACATGTTTGTGCCTAGATCGCACATCCAAAAACTGTGAATTAGCCAGGGATGTGTTTAGATCCACCCTCATTATTCTTCACTAGTTTGTACTTTGTTTAGTTCATCAAAGTGCAAAATAAACCAGTGTTTTGAATCATTTGGGCAGGGATGCCACCACAGAGATGAGACATGTTCTTCCAGTTCTAGAACATGAGGCTTGGGGGTTGCTGTTTGTTATTGACTTTGGAGTTGTCCTCTCCAATCATTAAGTACAAAAGAATCAACAAATCATCTTTATTTTGTCAATCCTGGGAATATCCATAAGACCACAACCCCTTCTAGATGATAGATTCATAGAAATAAGAGATTGATGGCTGGAATTCTGAGAAAATGAAAATGAAGAGGAAATATCTAGGGTTTACCTTATCTAGAGCAAATCTTCATCATTTTCTATGATCTTTGTGTCTAATTCATGTTATTTTCTCATCAGAATACAAATATGAAATCAGAATTGGAAAATATCACCTGTATCACAAAGACGAGACAATCGCGATTCTGTACCAGTAGACGATTTTCACATTTCTGTAGCATTCTTCAATCCTTCTTCACTCAATACATCACTAATCATCTCTCTTCATACATCTTACTCAGCATTACACAAATGAAACTTACAAATCTCCATGATAAAGCAAGAAACAAGCTCTTACATCAAAGGAAACACACACAATAAGAGAAAACACGATTTCAGTAGAAACTCTCTCTTCTCTATTGATAGCATGTACAAATGACTAACCAACCTCTCCAAAATAGAGAAAAACTTATATACATTTTCAAGTGTCCTCTTTCACACTTGAATTTTGGTCCTTTCCTCTATTATTCTAAAAATATGCTATCTAAGAGTTTCCAAAAATTCTAGAAAAAATACATAAGATTCTATCCTACATAAGGAAGACTCTTCCTTATTTTTACAACAATTGCATAAATATTTCTACAAACTTCTATCATTTTACAATATTTTTCCTTCAAAAAAAGGTTTCCAAAAATGCATCTTCCAACATCCTTCCCCTCTTGACGAAAGATTTTCCTGCTCCTCTGCACTGATCACTTCTCTTCATTTCTTCTTTCTTTGATATACTTGTGACAGCAAATCATGACTTTTTCTTTCTGTTATATTTAGATTATTGACCATTTCAAATAATGTCTTTCTCCATTGTACTGCAGCTTCTGGTTTATCTATGACATCCTTTTTCAAGTATTCTGTATAGGCAGCTTCATATGCCATAAGTCTGGATTTAGTAATAACTGACAGATTTCCAAAAATCTCTGACTCTCTTTCAAAAAACCCGTAATCAAAGGCATCTTCAAAAATTTGCAAGTAATGACTGCCCAAAAATATCACTCTGCTGTAATATGCCATTAAGCAGATTCTGTCAGGTGTTTCGCTCAAATCAAATAATAATGCATCTGTTGGAGAATTAAAGCCAATATAATTCAGTGTTCTGATATCTGTGTCGGTATAAGTTTCTATACAGGCTAGAAGTAATCTCATTATTCGTACAAGTAGTATGCAAGCAGGGTCATTGACATCTTTGTATGTAGTTATTACAGACTCAGCAGTATTCACCATATAACTCTTGGTAGGCCATGTGCCTGCCTTCGGACCTGCTACTTTCGGGAAATTCATCCACTTTGGTGGAATTTGACCTTCTCTTCTTCTATCCCAAAAAGTTGTCCATTCTCTTCGTCGTGCTACTGGACAATAGGCTGGATTGATCTTTAAATGAAGAGGTGCCTCTTTCCAGATTTTCCTACATTCTTTGTTGGCATCCAACCATTTATTTCTCCACTTAGGGTTGGCTCTCTCAAATAGTTCTTTGGTGACATTGATGTCCTCTTCATATTCAAAGTATTTGTTTGGAGGTAGCCCAACTCTGGCCATCTGGTAGTTCTTTACACTCTCCAAAATCATACAAAATGGTATCCCCAATCCATCTGCTGCCCAATGATGCTGATCTGGATTGATTCCCTTATTCAATGCGAATGTGACAATTTGTTCTTCGTACTCATCATGCATCTTTCTGATGAACTCCATTCTAGAATCTCTACTTGTCAGCAATTTCTTTACAAAATCCTCTGAATATTCTTCTTCTGATTTTTTGTCTACTGGTTCATTGTCATGTTGTACTCCCTCAATATTGTCTACCCCATGTTCTTCTGCATGTGTGGTTTCCACATGTGTCTCTTCCTGGATTTGTGGCTTATTCAACTTCTTCTGCAATTCTTCTATAGTCAACATCAGACTCCCATTCTGTTGTGCCCATAATTCTCTTTCTTTTTTCCACTCATTCCATTCCTTTTCCCTCTTTGTCTGCCACTCATTTCTTTCCTTTTCCATATCCAGGTGTAGCTTATTATAGCCTCTCATAGATGTAGCAACATGTGTACTAGCCTGCCTTTCCAATTCTTTGGCTTCTTTCAATTCTCTTTGTAATTCCTGAATCTTTTTGAGTAATCCTTCCTTTTCTCCCTCTGTCATCTGGACTGTCTGACTTTCCTCCTTCAATTGCCCTTCCTCCAATAGTAGCTTATTGATTTCTTCATTAGCTTTAGTCAAAATCTGATAGGAAGTTTGTAGAGTTCTATATCTCCCCTCAATCTTTCTTAATTCTTTTTCCAATTTATCGTTCTACTCTGTTAGTTGCATACTCTTCTCTTCCAAGTATTGAATCTTGTTTTGCTTCTGTACTTCCAACTCTTCCAAAGCAATTATTTTACTGGAAAACTCCTCATTCTTCTCTTGCACCTTCCTTAGTTGCTCTACCATATGCTCCTTTTCCCTTTTATGCTCTTTAATAACCATACTGCCGTTTTCAAATTCCGACTCTGCTACCATCCCTGAAATGATCATATTTCGGCTTGAGGGTCTGAACTGTTCAATATTATTCATAATGAGTTGACATGCTGATCTAATACTCTGTGGGATTCTTTCCAGTCCTCCTTCTATTGCTATTTGTTTGGTTTCTAACTGTTTGTCCTCTTTGCATTCACTCTCCTCTTCCTCTTCTCCCTCATATTCTATAATTTTGGCCTTATTTTCTTCATGACTTGGCTGAGTATCCAATGTTTCTAACTCTATCATGTCTTCTTGAACACCTGAACTCTTTTGCTCCAAAACATCTGAGATGAGCTTTATTTCTTGTACCTTTTCTTTCTCCAACACCTGTTGAGTTTCTTCAGAAAGATATCCTTCCTTTGTTTGCATCTCCTTTTCATGGCTTAGAGTTTCCTGAAACTGGTTATATTCAGTTTCTTCACCAAAATTTCCCTGACATTCACCTGCTTGTTCTTCCTGTCTTTCCTTTTCCTGTGCTAAAACTGTTTCAGCTATTTCTAAATTTTTGACCTGATCATTGCCTCTATCTTTTTTGTATCCTTCCTCCTGTTCATCAATGTCCATGATGTCTGCTCCTTCCTCTTGTTCTTGATCATCCTTGGATGTAAATTCCTCACTACTTTTTATATCATGTAATACATCCTTTATACTTTGAATGATCTCTTCTTCCACAACTCTCCCTGTGACCTTTGGAGCACTCTTTCCCATTTCTATCTTCTTTATTTCTTGATCCTTATTCACATCCTTCTGTCCTTTAAATGAACTACTCTTCTATATCTCCTTTGTCAACTCTTCTATCTTTTCATCCAATTTGAAGTGTGATGGTTTTGTCCATATGGGTTTTATTCCTGTATGCACCCACCCATAACTGACTTCTTCTCTTATTTCACTTGCTTGTTCTATCATCACTGCTTTTCCCTTCATTATCCTTCTTTCATCTTCCAGACTGAGCTGTTTTTCTGCCTGTTCCTGAATTGGTTCCTCCTGAGACTTCTTCTTCAATTCCTCCGGTGTCTTTTGTTTCTCAGAGGTCTGTATGATGACATTAGGAGTATTTGGTATTGATAAATTTAAACTCTTTAACAGGAAACTCTCAATGTCACTCTCAGAATCAGATGAGAAGTGTGAAGATCCTCCTTTTTCTGGTTCTGTGGGTCTTGATACTTCTTCCACAATGGATGGCTTCTGTGTTTCTTCCATGACTACTTCCTCCCTCTCTTTGATAACAATTTCAGCTATGGATTTACCCTTTCCCTTCTTGGTCAATTTCTTCTTTTGTACTGGTTTCCTTGGAACCTTCTTTTTTACCACAACAGTGGTTCTGGTTTCTGGAGGTCCTTGTAATTCCTTAAAATAGGCCAACAACTCCACTTCTTTTCTGACAAACACCTCCTCAGTTTCCGCTCTCATCATTTGATCATGGATTGCTTCATAGTGCTCCACCTCCTCCTGAACCCAGTCTCTAGCTTTGCATGAATAGTCTTCCAGCATTTTCTGGTATTGTGCTTCATACATAGCTCTCTTGTTATTCCCTTGGGTTAGATAGGTGTATAATTGCTCTTTGCTTGTTTGGGGTGGATGTGGTTCACTAGAGGCTTGAACCTGCTTCTGTGCCTCCTCATGTTCCTCTTTTGTGGCTTCCTCCATTTCTAGTTCCACCTTCCTTGGGTCCACCCTTCTTTTCTTTACAGGAATTACTTCCTCAGATATCATCTTCCTTTTCATACCTGTTCCCCTCATGCGGGTTTGTCCTTCTGTTTCTCTTTCAGTCATTTTCCTTGGAGGACTCTTGATTCCATGCATAAGATTCCTGAAATATTGTGCTTCTGGAGCCAATTTCAGTTGATCTTCCATCCCTAGAACATGATAAATGATTCTTGTTAAGAACTGGGCCCCATTCATGAACTTCTTTTGTTCCTAGTGTTTTGCTGCTTCCTTTAGCTGTTCATGGATGTATGGTGAGACATCCATTACTCCAAAAGGTTTGGTTCTGTCCTTGTTGTTAAACATCAATAATGTCACTGACTTATGTGGCATTGTGTATCTCGGTAGTTTTGGAAAACAGAAGAATTGTAAGAACATCCTTACAGCATATTCTTCTTTCTCCCTTCCTTTGAAATCAGTGAACTTTGTATATCCTGTGTAAGTTTCCTTATTCTTTTTGACAAAACTCGGATCAAGTTTGGTTCCCATTGTGTAGAATTGTAATGCTGCTCTGATATGTTCTCCCTTGATAGTGATACCTACTTCCTGGTTATCCTTGTTTTTGACTTTGCATATGAAATAGGCATCATTTCCTCTTCCTATTTCTGTCAAACTGTTCATTACTTGTGATACCCTCTCAAAGTCAATGAAAAAGATAGGCTCCTCCAATATTCTGTGCAGCCCTACTGCCTTCCATCTTTTCATATTAACTGCCACTCTTTGGAACCTGTAGAACTCCTGGCACAACATTGTATACTTGTATCCTCCTACTCCCACTGTAAATATGTGTTGGCCAATGATGTTTAGGGTCTCCTTAAGTTCCTTCACCACCTTCTCAGCCTCTGGAATTTCTGGCTCATCATCTGACTCCAGGTCCACTTGTTCCTCCACAGTTTCACTGTCCAGAAACCAATGTCCTCTTGATAGCACAACTGATTCTGCCTTGAAGTCATGAATTGGCAGCTCCTTAGTGTTCACCATTTTCTAAGGAGACTAAAATAAAGAAAAACTCTACCCACATAAGTTGCAAGAAATCAAAGAGTAACATGTAGGAGTTCATCATTTTTTTTTAAAATACCATGACATAAGAATGAAAAATCCAAAATACATTCCATTTCTCCCGGAAAGACTCAAAAAGTGATCATCACAGGTGTAGCAAGATGTTTAGTGCAGTCCCTTTTCCTAACCATTCTTTTGGAAAGATAAACCATGTATCAAATGATAGAAAACAAAAAAAAATAAACAAAAAATTAACTTAACAAGAAATAAAAACATAAACAATAAATAGATCTCTACTATTCTTCTCCCTAGATCTTGCTTTGTGACATATGATTGTTGTTAAAAAAAAAAAAAACAGAAAGTCAACAATTTTTCACAATTTCTCATTCTCTTTTTTTCAACAGATTTTTTTTTTTTTTAATAATTACTTTTTCCCATTTCTTTTCTTTTTTCATTTTCATTTTTTTCATAATAATTTTTTCTTTTTTTTTTTCATAATAATTTTTTCTTTCTTTTCTTCCCCTCCTAATTCTCTTTGTAGAAAAGAAAATCAAGTCTAATATGTATTTTTTCATAATTTCTATGATTTTCTAGATATAGTTCAAATCCGGATGATCTTTCTTCCACTGGAACAATTCTGATTTTTTAACCCAGTACTTCCTGACTCCAATTGGTCTGGTTCCCAGCAACCAATCATTCCCTTTGGATAAGTATTTTGTAGGAGCTTTTGGTCTCCATATCCATTTTGTCCTTGATTCCTGTTTTAATGAGTAGACCTGCTGTAGACTTTGATTCCATGTGCTTTTTGCTATGATGCTTTGATCTTTTGAACCTTGCCATGATTGCCATCTTCTTCTTATCTCACCATTCTTCTCTACTCCTGAATTCTCTTGCTCGTTTTGATTGTAAGAAGCTTGATCATTTTGTAGTGGCAATATGTCCCTGTCCTTCATTGAGAAAGTAAATACTTCCATATCTGGGTCATGAATATCTAGATGAACTTCCTGTTTTTCATTACTCAGAAAAAACATTAAAAATTTTTTGTCATTTATGGTCAAATTAAGCTTCATTTTTTCAAAGTTCAAAATAACTTTACCTTGTTTGAGCCAGGGTTGTCCCAAAATCAATTTTTCAGTCATCAAATGATCTGGCCACTCTTCACAATCTATCTTCATATATTCATTATTAAATTTAACTTTAATAACAAGTGAAGACAAACTCTGAATCATTTTTCCTTCTAATGTTTTAATCCTCATTCTGCTTTTATTCCTCTTTATGCTAAATTTATTTACCAAGGCTGAACTGATCAAGTTCACTTGAGCTCCTGAATCTACCAAAACTCTTATGTTTTCATTTTGATGATCCATTTCTATCACAGGCAAATGTTCTCTTTGTTTTAGAGTGCTTTCACATAAACACACCTCCTTAAGTTCTTTGATTTTTCTTATTCTCTCCTTTGCTTCTTGTTGAGCCTCCTTTCTGATGTTTTCTTCTTTTTTTTTCCTATTTTGAGCCTTTTGCAGTCTTCTCCATTCATCAGTAGTTAATGGACACTCATACCTCTTAACTCTACATCCACTTATAAAATTTGGCATGATTTCTCCATCAATGTTAGCTAATTGAATGGCTCCACTCTTGCTTATCTTATGTATGATGTATGGCCCATGACCTTTCTTCTGAAATTTTTTCTGATGCTCCTTGACTGTGTATGCCAGAACCAAGTCTCCTTCTTGGAGATCTTTTTCTTTTATATGCACATCATGGTAGGCTTTTTGTCTTCTCTTGTCTGTGTATATACTCATTACTGCTTGAAGTCGAGAAGCTCCCAGTTTTTCTAAATCTATGACCCTCTCAGATAGTTCATGTCCTGTCCAATTGTATTGACTACCCACTTTTAATGTTGGAATAAGAAATTCCATGGGTAAAACTGCATTTTGTCCATATACCAAATTGAATGGAGTAGTCCCTAGAGCAGTTTTGTATGCCACTCTATAAGCCCAGAGAACATGATTAAGTTGAGAATCCCAATCATTTCTGTTTGTGTTGACTAATTTGGACAATACAGTGCAAAGTACTTTATTAGTACTTTCTGCTAACCCATTAGCTTGTGGGTGATATGGGGCTGACTTACTATGATGAATCATGAAATATTTGGTCATGTTTTCTATGATTTGGTTCAAAAAATGAGTTCCCCTATCACTTATTAATTCAATTGGAAGTCCAAATCTAGTAACAATATTTTCATACAAAAATTTAGCAGTTGTATGAGCATCATTTCTTTTAGTGGCTTTGGCCTCAGCCCATTTTGTCAAATAATCAGTAGCCACTAATATGTATTCTGCATGAGATTGTCTGGCTGGAGGATGTATAGGTCCAATAAAGTCCAATCCCCATTTGCTAAAAGCTCTGGCTGAAATTAATGGGATTAATGGCATGTTATCTTTTTTATTTGGTTGACTCACTCTTTGACAGATGTCACATCTTTTTACATAAGTTCTTGCATCAAGAAATAGAGTTGGCCACCAAAAGCCAGAATACAAAATGAGTTTGGCTGTTCTATCACTAGAAAAGTGTCCTCCTGCCACTCCACAGTGTGCCATTTCCAACATCTCCAAATACTTCTCTTCAGGAACACATATTCTTAAATAACCATCCATTCCTTTTTTGTATAATTGTTCTCCTATGAGTTGATATTCTTCCGAGATTTTTTGTAAATTTCTTGAATCTGTACCAGCTATAAGTTGCTTCCCTTTCTCCTTTTTCTTTAGTTCTTCAACAATGTTCTCACTCCATTCAGGGTTTTTGTTAAACCAATATAGGGTTATTAAATCTGAATTTTGCAAATCTTGACATTCTTGACATTTTGCAATATATCTTTCCACATCTTGAATTTTATTTGGCCAGTGTACTCCCATCCTAGCAAGATTGCTTAAAGTGACTATTTTGGAAGCATGAGTACATGGGTTCCAGCAATGAGCTCTTCTTACATACTCATGTTGCTCCTCTTCTGGAGTACAATATTCCAGTATACCTGACTCATTAAGGTGATACAAATGCCTAGCTAGTAACATAAAATTCCTGCTTTGTAACACCAAATGTGTGTTATTTGCTAATGATCTACAAGGTCCCATGGTTAACAAAGGAACTAATGATATGGACCATTCAGGAACACTTTCTACTTTGAACAGGTATGTATCTGGCAGGTCATCGTCTAAGGGTGAACTAGGTTCTTTGGACTGAATTCTAGACAAATGATCTGCTCTTAAGTGTGTTTTGCCTTGTCTAACCACCACCTCCAATTCAAATTCCATTAGTAAAAGAAACCATCTAACTATTCTTCCTGTATGACATGGTTTATTTACTAAATAAAGTAGAGCTTGGTGATCCACAAAGAATTTAAAATTGTTGGCCAATAGGTAATGTCTGTATTTTTTAACAGCAAATATCATTCCCAACCCTTCTCTCTCAGTGGTTGTATAGTTCTTTTCTGCAATGTTCAATTGTCTACTAGCATATGCTACTGGGAAATCTAATTTACTTCCTTCTATAGGTTGTGCCAACACACATCCCAAAGCATAATTTGAAGCATCTACATGCACATGAAATATTTTATCCCACTGAGGTGTTTTTAGAATTGGGGCTGTCACCAAACAAGTTTTCAATGTTTCAAAGGCTTGGTCACATTCTTTATTCCACTCAAACTTTGTGATGAGAGCATATAAGGGTTTAGCTATATCAGCAAATTTGTGAACAAATTTCCTATAGTACCCACAATGTCCCATAAAAGTTTGGAGTTCCTTCACATTTGTAGGTCTTGGAAGCTCTATTATAGCTTTTATCTTCTTCTCATCAGTAGAAATTCCATTTTTTGAAACTATGTGACCCAACATTCTTCCTTGTCTTACATAGAATACACACTTTTCAGGATTTAAGCATACTCTGTATGTCCTGCATTTCCTGAATATTCTTTCTAAATCTTGTAAATGATCCTGTCTTTTTAAAGAGAAAGTGCACAGATCATCTACATAGATTTCCATCACATTTCTCAGGAATTCTTTGAAGATATGACACATCAATCTTTGAAAAGTTGCTGGGGCATTGGTCAATCCAAAGGGCATAACCCTAAAAGCATAAATCCCCCATTCTGTAGAAAAGGCAGTCTTATGTTGGTCCTCCAAGGCTATAGGTACTTGATTGTATCCTGAGAAACCATCTAGAAAGCTATAAACTTCCTTTCCTGCAACTCTCTCAAGAAGATGATCTGTTATTGGCAATGGATAATTATCCCTTATAGTTGCTGCATTCACTTTTTTCAAGTTAATGCATACCCTAAGTTTTCCATTCTTTTTTGGTACCACAACTATAGGTGATATCCATTCAGTATACTCAATTTCATAAATGAAGTTAGCAGCCAACAACTTGTCAATTTCTTCCTTTATCTTGGCAGAGTATTTATCATTGAATGTATAATGTCTCTGTTTACTAGGTTTTGCATCTGGAGTCATAGGAATTTTGTGCTCACAGATTTTTGGATCAATTCCTTTTAAATCTTTATAACTGTAAGCAAATACATCCCTATAATTCTTTGCTAGGTTCTTTAGTGCTTCCTCTTCCTCTATGGTCATATCATCAGCTATTACTATATGTCTTTCCTCTCCTTCTTCCTGAGTAATCATGATCTTTTTAGTTTGTTCTTCATTATCATAAGCTTCTCCTTTCTTTTTTTCTCTCTTTGGTTTCATTTTTAGAAGTAGTCTGTCTTCCACTTCATAGGTTTTAAAATTTGCTGGTACATCAAAGTATTGATCCTTGTTTATTTCCTTCTCTTTCTTCTCAATTTCTTGTTCCTTTTCCATTTCTATGTGTTTATGTTCCTTGTATTTGCCTGAGATTTTATCTTTGATTGCATCTTCAGCTTTTACTATCTCCAAATATTTTGTTTTTCCTTTTTTTAATGCTATTTCTGAATCTTGATCCTCCTCTGTTTTTGATACACTTATCATGTTTATACCAATGTGAAAAATATCAAACCCTTCTTCATTTTGAAATTCCACTCCTACATACTCCTCACGGGCTATGTCCATGGTAGCCAAAATTTGGTTCCAACCATAGGGTTCAAACTCTTCATCCTTAAATTGTTGTGGCACATAACTTTCATCTTGCACTTTTCTTCCTTCCACACAATCTTCTCTTTTCAGTCTCCTTTTTCTATTGGTGAGGTTTCTTATTATGTTACACTTCCATATTGCTGATTCACTCTCTTCCTGATCCTCCAACTCTGATTCCTCACTTTCTTCTTGATTTTGATGTATTTTGTACCATTTTTGAGGAGATATATCACAGTAGTGCCCATTTCTCAAGTTCACTCTTGTTATTCTTCCTTTGCTTTGGAGATATAAACAATCATTACCCCAATCCTGCACAATTTGCATTTGTCTCATGAAAGGCCTTCCTAGGATGATTTCATATGAAGTGGATTGTGGAAATTCTACTATGGCAAAAGTATGTTCTATTTCTGTTCCACATATGTCCACAATTACTTTTTCCCAAATACCTAGGGTTTTTTCTATATGCCCATCTGCAAGTTGCAATCTCATCTTAGTGGGTAGTAATTCATTGCTTCCCCATTTCTCCCAAGTTTGTTTAGTCATTATGGCCACTCCTGATCCACTATCCAAAATGGCTTTAGCAAAGTTTTTTCCATATTGTATTTTTAGGGTTGAATTTCCTTCTTCCCCTTCACAATACCCTCCTATTTTATCAATAGGAATATACCATAATTCCTCTAATTCTTGTAATGGTGAATGAAGGTTTCCAGGTATTGTTTCCCCTTTGTTCATTTTGTTTTGTAAGTGAGGATTTTGTTTCAACAGTTCTTCCCATGTTGTGTGACATGTAATGCTACATTGTTCATCTATAATCATCTGGAATGTTATTTGTGGATTTTCTTTTTTGTTAGCATTTTCCCTGGTTTTCGTTTTCTCAAGTTGTTCAACTGTTCTCTGCGAGCTACTTCCTTCCCCCATTCTGAGTTGTACTTCTTGAATGATTTGTTTGCATTTTTGCATCCTTTCATGCTCTAACTCTGGTATGGGATAGGCCACTGCATGATCTGCAGGACTTGGTCCTTCTTGAATCCTTCCCTTATATGCTTTGATTAGGGTGTCTAGACTCTGAGAACTTCCTATTTCAGCCTGATTTTGTGTCTTTTGAGGAGAAGTACTTTTTGACTGATCCTAATTGTCTTCTTCCAAATTTTTGCCCATCCTTCTCTTCTTTTCCCATTTCCCTTTTTGTCTATTTCTCTTCACCTTTGAGACTGAACCTTCATTTTGTTCCTTGTTGCTTGGCTTGAGCTCTTGTTATAATATTTATTCCAACTTGGTCATTTTCACTCAATTCTTCCTGTTCCATAATGTTAACTGTTTTTAAAGGTATGTTATTAGGTGTGTTCTGTTGTTTTTGGGGATTCTTTGGGCAATCTTTTATCAAATGTTCTCTGCCACAATCCTTACAGTAGGCTCCCTCTATTCTCAATGTAGGAAGTTGCGGACAGTCTCTAATGAAATGCTCTCCCCCACACCTATAACAAGTTATCTTCTTTCTTGCCCTTTGCCTTTTACTGTTTCTGTCTCCTTCCTTGTTAGGTCTTGTTTACAAAGTTTGTTTCCAGATCTAAGTATCATTCACTTAATTTTCTTGATCTCAGACTCAACAGAGTGTTTGTCACAATTTCCTAACTAAGGTATTATTTTTTCCACAATTTTCTGACTATATTTGTATTTTTCACGATTTTCTGACTATTTTTGTAATTTTCACGATTTTGTGACTATTTTTGTATTTTTCACGATTTTGTGACTATTTTTGTATTTTTCACGATTTTGTGACTATTTTTGTATTTTTCACGATTTTGTGACTATTTTTGTATTTTTCACGATTTTCTGACTATTTTTGTATTTTTCACGATTTTGTAATCAAAATCGTGTTTTTCACGATTTTGTGTGAAAATCGTGTTTTTTCACGATTTTGTGTCCAAAATCGTGTTTTTCACGATTTTGTGATCAAAATCGTGTTTTTCACGATTTTGAGTGAAAATCGTGTTTTTTCACGATTTTGAGTGAAAATCGTGTTTTTCACGATTTTGTGATCAAAATCGTGTTTTTCACGATTTTGAGTGAAAATCGTGTTTTTTCACGATTTTGAGTGAAAATCATGTTTTTCACGATTTTGTGATCAAAATCGTGTTTTTCACGATTTTGAGTGAAAATCGTGTTTTTCACGATTTTGTGTGAAAATCGTGTTTTTTCACGATTTTGTGATCAAAATCGTGTTTTTCACGATTTTGTTCCCAGACAATCGTGATTGCTCACAGATTGTTAAAAGCACGATTTTCTTATGAAAATCGCGTTCTGGGAATCGCGATGTTGTTCAAAAAATCGTTAAAAATCGCGATTTTGTGCGTGATTTACAGAATCGCGCTTCTGAATGATTTTTTGAATTTTACAAGTTTTGATTTTTCAAAGTTTTCTTTCTACACTAGAATCGCCTTACTGAAATTTTGACATGCAATGAAACATTCAGATGCAAATTTAAGGTTTTCCTACCAAAAAACTCAAAATACAGAAAATTGCGATTCTGTGATTTTTAGTTATTTCTCATTTCTTGGTGCTATGTGATCACTTAATGCAAAAATGTGTATTCCAAATTGATGATAAAGTCTTTACCTTGCTTGCTTGGTAGAGAAATCCTCAGAAATCCACTGGTTGCTGGAAGTCGCAATTTTGCTCTCTCTCTCTCTCACTCACTCTCACTCAAATGAATTTTTCTTTGAATTTCAGGTTTTTATAGTGTCCAAAAAATCGCGATTTTGTATGATTTCCACTATTCCTCACTCTTTCACTTGTTCAACTTCACTTACTCAATCTTAATGATCTCCACTACACTTTCTTATCTCCAAGTACCCAAATATGCTAGAAATTTCCAAAAAATTTCCCTTTACAGGAAATCGCGATTTTGTGTAGAGAATCGTGTTTTTGCATACTTTTGATTTTATGCCAATTTGAGTAGTCTCTTCTTCTTAATTCCCTTCAATACCTTTTAACAACTTCACTTCAACAATCACTTGAAATGTTGCTCCAGAATCAACACTTTTTTCAGAAAATCGCGATTCTGTGCAGAGAATCGTGTTTTCTAATTTTCTAGTTTTTTGACCATTTTTTGTTTCCTTTTCCACTTTTTCACAATAACTCTTGTCCACAACACCTCACTTCAACTTCCTAACAAAAAAAGAAATTTGTTTGATTGTTTTTGATGAATTTTATGAATTTGTTTGGTATTTTTGCCCTAAAAATAAAGGTGAACACTTTACTTAGGGTTTCTGGTTTTGGTGATCCACTGATCCCATGTTTCTTGATTGGTTATGAGTTTCTATGTCCTTAGCTATCACTAAAGTGCAAAAGAAAATTTCTCAAATGAAAATGTGTTATGGAAGGCAAACAATTTTTGCAAAGATAAACTCAATCACATCTTTCTTTTCAAAATGCAGGACAACTCAAGATTGATGCTTAGATTTGGTCAACAACT
>CM035426.1:66818196-66868196 GCA_020310875.1 Ceratopteris richardii | reverse complement strand
TGTGTTATTTCTCAGAATATACTGAATCATTTGTAGAGATTCAAGTTGTAAAAGGTGCGCAATCTTAAGGCGAAGCAACCTACAAAGTTTTATAAAAAACTTTACACAAATGATTAGTCAATCAAGGATTAATCTGCAGTAGATTTTCCTGAGAAGTTGAAGTTTTCAAAATAGTCAATTTTCTGATAAATTGATGAATGTTCTCTAAATTTGGTGGAGTTTGAAGTTGTTCTTGATATAGAGGTGGTCTAAATTCAAGGTCAACTTTTTCTTTTGGAGATTAACACTCTCCATCAGTGGTATCAGAGCAGGAAGCATCAGAATCAAGGAAAGGGAGACTCCGACTACTGGAGAAATACAAACTTTACATCTTGAAGGATCAAAAGGACAAAGATTGAAGAAAGCTTGAGGGAAGACACATTGAAGTTGTCAAAAGGATCAGAAGAAGTAATATTCGAAGTCAAGGTACATTTACTCCTCATAAAGTTTAAAGATCTGTTAATACAGGTAAAGGAAGATGGGAGATTCTCTTCAGATAGAGAAATTGGATAGAGAAAACTATCCTGCATGGTCAATGAGGATGGAAGCTCATCTAATGAGCAAAGATTTGATAGCTTACATTACAGGTGAAGAAGAAAAACCACAATTCAGAGATCCTAGTGTTCCAACTAGGGAGGAATTAACAGATTTGAAGAATTGGATGAAGAAAGATGCTCAAGCTAGGAGTATCATTTATATGGCAGTCAATGATTACTTGCTACCTCACATTAGAGGTCTTGAAAGTGCAAGTGAGATATGGAATGCTTTGGAGGAGCATTTCCAAAACACCACAAAGTCAAGGAAGGCATCTTTATGGGCAGAATTTACAACCTTCAAGAAGAAGGCCTCTCAATCCATTTCAGACTATGTAACAAGGATGAAAGACATTGCAGATGCATTAGGAGCTGTTGATGAAGATATTGAGGAGGATAAATTGGTAAGGCAAATCCTTATAGGTTTGAGAGGTGATGACAAATGGAAGCCATTCATTTTGTCTACAGAATTATCACTTGATCATTTCACTCCTGATTTAAATCAGTTGCTAGGTCATATGCTAACATTTGAGCAGGATGTTAAAGGAGATGGTGACAAAAGTACAGGTCATGCAATGTACTCACAGGACAAGAAGAAAGCTAACAAAGGAAAGCAACAATCAGGTGAAGATGAAGGCACAACTAGTCAAGCCAACTTCCTAAGAGGAAGAGGAGGTGGAAAAGGTAGAGGAAGAGGCAGGAGTAACAAAGATGGATCCAAAGCTTGCTGGATTTGTGGTAAGAAAAATCATTTAGCCAATGATTGTTGGCATAACACTCAAAGTAATGGAGGATACAATCAAAACTATAATTCAAGAGGAAGAGGTGGCAGAAATCAAAGAGGTAATTTCAGAGGTAGAGGTAGTAGGGGTTACTTTGGAAGAAATGCAGGTAGAGGTTTCCAAAGTCAACAATATAAAAGTACCTACTACAATTATGCTTCAGATCAGAAGGAAGATTCAACATTGATAATGAATGCAACTTGTGAAAGGCAGAATGAAGATCAAAGAGTCTTCTACATTGACTCAGGGTGTAGCAATCACCTGAGTGGTAATATAGCCTTGATGACTAATTTGGAGAATAAGGTATCTAATCATGTTGTTCAAACAGGTGACAACACAAAGCACAATGTGAAGTCAATTGGATCAGTGAAGGCCAAGGATGGTAGCACCTTATTGAGTAAGGTCTTGTATGTTCCTACAATTCCTAAGAATTTGATAAGTGTAGGACAAATTGTGGAAAAAGGTTATGAAGTAAGGTTTACTAATGAAGGAGTGTTTGTGGAAGACCCTAGCAATGGGTATAAACAAATTGTTTCAAGGAAGAAAGAAGGAAGATTGTTCACATTGAAGATTCAAGGTAATGTTGGTCATGCCTTGTTCACTTATGGAGGACATAAGATCTCTGAGTTAGATCTTTGGCACAAGAGACTTGGACATTTCAATGAAAGAGGTATTAAAGACATGATTAATAATGGTTCAGTGCTTGGATTGCCTAATGTTGCAGGTCAACATATGACATACAGATGTGAGGCATGTCAATTAGGTAAGGCTCATAAGCAACCCTATTCTAAGCATGGGTTTATGTATTCAGAGAAACTTGAGTTGGTACACACAGATGTGTGGGGACCATCAAAGGATTTCAGTATCAATGGTTCAAGGTATTATGTGATTTATGTTGATGATGCTACCAGATGGATCACTATCTATGTGATCAAAGATAAGTTAGAAGTATTCAATACTTTCAAACATCATATGTATGCAGAGAGAATTACAGGTTATAAGTTGAAGAGACTAAGGTCAGATGGAGGGGGAGAGTATTTCTCTAATGAGTTCAGTGATTACTTGTGGAATGCAGGTATAAAAAGAGAGGTTACTTGCAGGTATTCTCCTCAACAAAATGGTGTAGCAGAAAGGAGGAATAGGACTCTTGTTGAGTTTGCAAGGTCCATGATGAAGGAGAAAAATTGCCCAAATTATTTGTGGGCTGAGGCTGTAAATACAGCTACTTATTTGGTTAATAGGCTACCTTGTAAAGCCTTGCAGGGTATGACACCATATGAGGCATGGTGGGGTAAGAAACCTACACTAGACCATTGCAAAGTATTTGGATGTTTGGCCTATGCATATGTGCCATCACAATTAAGGCACAAATTGGAACCTAAAGCTGAAAAATATGTGTTTATTGGGTATGATGATAAGCAGATGGGATACAGGTTGTGGAATCCATCCACAAAACATTTTCTTGTATCAAAAGATGTTACATTTGATGAGCAAGGTACTTGGTATGCAGGTACTATCAATATTAATACAGATGATGAAGAAATTGTGAGCCAAAGGAAAGGTAAATCAAAGGTTCAGATATTTGATGAGCAAGAGAATAATGAAGTGCAGGTTGAAGTGGAAGAAACACCAAGATTTGATCCTGAATGTGAAGAACCAGAAACCTCAAGAAGTGGAAAACTTAGGAGGTCTACAAGGAACAAATGGCAACCCACAAGGTATAGCTATGATACTTCATTCTTGACTACTAAGGATTATGCTTACATGGTTAAAGCAGATTAAGACCCTTCTACATATGAAGAGGCAAAAGGTAAAGAGATTTGGGAAAAAGCTATGCAAGAAGAATATGATGCATTGATGGAGAATCAAACATGGGATTTGGTTCCAAAACCAAATAGCCAGAAGATCATTGGATGCAAATGGGTCTATAAGACAAAGAGATTTGCAGATGGAAGTGTGTCTAGATACAAAGCTAGACTTGTTGTAAAAGGGTTTGCTCAAACATATGGTATTGACTATGATGAGACTTATAGTCCAGTGGCAAAGATGACAACCATCAGAACACTCATAGCAATTGCTGCATGCAAAGGTTGGAAGTTGTGTCAATTAGATGTGAAGAATGCTTTTTTGAATGGTTATATTTCAGATGAAGTGTTCATGGAGCAACCTCAAGGATTCAGAGATGGAAGATATCCAGATCATGTGTGTAAGCTCAAGAGAGCTTTATATGGCTTGAAGAAGGCCCCAAGGGCATGGAACTATAGGCTTGTAAAGTTCCTAAAAGAACTTGGATTTCAAGTATCAAAAGCAGATAGTAGCTTGCTTGTCAAAGCAAGTGATGATGGGTTTATTTACATGTGCATATATGTTGATGATATCATTCTTACAGGTACATATGAGAAAGGCATTCAAAGCTTAAAGAAGCAAATGGAGAAAGAATTCAAAATCAGTGATTTGGGAGACTTGTCATACTTCTTGGGCATGGAAATTTCATACACTCAACATGGAGTGCATGTGACTCAAGAAAGGTACTTGAAGAACTTATTAACCAAGTTTAAAATGAATGATTGTAGAGTAGCACCTACTCCAATGGAGGTGAATCACAAATTAAGCAGATTTGGAGGTGAAGAGTTCAAGGACATGAAGCAATATCAGAGTTTGGTTGGTAGTCTTATCTATGCTACATTAACTAGGCCTGATTTATCATATGCAGTTGGTGTGTTGTCTCAATTCATGCATTGTCCTAGGAAAGAGCATTGGATTGCAGGTCAAAGAGTGTTGAGGTACATTAAGGGAACACTCAAAGAGGGTTTGTATTATGGTTTTACATCAGATACAAATATCAAAATATATAGTGATGCAGATTGGGCAGGTAATCCAGATGATAGAAGGTCAACCTATGGATACATGTGTTATGTGGGAGATAAGTTAATCTCCTGGTGCTCAAAGAAGCAACATACAGTTGCTTTGTCATCTACAGAAGCAGCGTACAAAGGCATGGTTGAAGCTGCAAAAGAAGTGATATGGCTTAAGACTCTCATGAAGAGTTTTGATATTATACAGAGCATACCTATCATTTATGGTGATAACATGAGTTCATTATATCTAGCTGCTAATCCTGTTTTTCATGCCAGGACCAAACACATTGAGATACAGTATCACTTTCTAAGAGAGAAGGTGATGGATAAAGAGATTGAAGTCATACATACTTCAACAAAAGATCAGATAGCTGATATGCTTACAAAGAGCTTGGATGGACCAAAGTTACAGAAGTTTAAAGACATGGCAGGCATAAAGAAGATAAGAGAAACCTCAATTGATGATTGAGGGGGAGCTGTTGGTGCAGACCAATCACCAATCGAAGTTTGGAAGACAAAAAGATGGAGATAAGATCAAGTCTTGAAGCAAAGAAGGTAGTTACATTCACAGAATGAATGATATGTACACATATGTACATTAGTTAAGACATAGGTTACTTATACTTATGTTTTGACATAAGTCTGTACATATTTGCCTATAAATACTATGAAAAATGTCGGGATATTGAGAGAAGACAAGGAGAGAGTATGTATGAGAGCATAGGAATAGATAAATGAGATGTTGTGAGTGTCATTAGACACATGAAAAGTTAGTTGAACTCTCTCTCATTTAGTCGTAGTCTTCTTCAGAAATGACAGAATTTTTGCGCCCGAAGTTTCTGTGTTTTCTCCTCATGTAGTAGATATTTTGTGAATTCCTTTTGGAGATATCTAAGCCCATAGTTAATCAATCTATGGCTAGAGTTTGAGAATCTAATTGTAAGCAGGTTAAGAGAATTATGTGTAGGAACATTCATATGTAAAGAATGTTCACAGTCTCATAAAATAGGCGCAGATTTTGAGTTCAATGAAATGAGTAGTGCTCAGTGCACAGTGTAAAGTTTTACACATATGATAGCTCAAAATCTAAGTTGAGAGATAAACTATATACATCTAAAAGAATTTGACCAAACGGGTTCGACATTGGGAGAACTATAGCTAAGAAGTTGCAGGTGTCAAAGTCGCTACTGCAGAGAAGGAGATTTACACATAGGTAAATTGTTTGTGTTATTTCTCAAAATATATTGAATCATTTGTAGAGATTCAAGTTGTAAAAGGTGCGCAATCTTAAGGCGAAGCAACCTACAAAGTTTTATCAAAAACTTTACACAAATGATTAGTCAATCAAGGATTAATCTGCAGCAGATTTTCCTGAGAAGTTGAAGTTTTCAGAATAGTCAATTTTCTGATAAATTGATGAATGTTCTCTAAATTTGGTGGAGTCTGAAGTTGTTCTTGATATAGAGGTGGTCTAAATTCAAGGTCAACTTGTTCTTTTGGAGATTAACACTCTCCATCACCACCATCATCACCATCATCATCATCACCATCTCCCACCTCCATCTCCATCATCGCGAAAATTTTCATTTTTGATCTTATCACCTTCTCCATTCCATTTCCCTCATTCCACTTGTGAGAGAGAGCGAGAGAGCAATATTGTGTGCATTGTTTTTGCATGGTTGTTGAGTTTTCTTGCAGGATCCAACTGTATCATCCCCTCCAGCACGTCGCGCAGGAACGGAAATGTGTAGAACGGTCTCTGTGTCGCAAGCTTTTGTTGATCGCGATTGATAGAAAGTTTCATCTTTTGGTAAAACTAAGTGCATCACAGTAGACTAGAGACCTTGCACATCAGAGATCCACAAAAAGTTTTGAAAAATTGGCCTTTTTTCAGTCCATCGCGATTGATAGCATCAATCGCGATTGACACTGTCCATCGCGACGGACGGCCAGTCAATCGCGACTGACAGACCCCGACGGACACGTGTCCATCGCGACAGACACCCCTGTCCATCGCGATCGATAGAAAAATCGCGATTGACACCCCATTTCGAAGAGAATCTTGACCATCGCGGCGTATAGAGCCCCGATCAACACATAAACACGAAAAAAACCCAAAATCTCAGTCCGTCGCGACCGACACTGTCCATCGCGACTGATAGCTGTCCATCGTGATTGACAGCTGTCCATCGCGACTGACAGGTGTCCATCGCGACCGATACCCTCTGTCCATCGCGATTGACCCCCATCAATCGCGATCGACACGTGTCCATCGCGACTCACAGGCCACGACGGACAGCCCTGTCCAGCGCGATTGACAGCCAAGTTGATCGCGATTGACAGCCATTTTCGACTATTTTTTAGGGTTTTGTAATCTGAAGATTTTGGCTAATTTTGGGCATGAACATTTCACTCTAGAGCACATAAGGAGGCCATAAGAAAATAACTTGAGAAGTCTTGTTTGCCTTTTAGCCTGTTTGAACCCTGTTTTAACCCTAGAACCCTGAACTGGCATAACTTTCTCATACGAAATCCGTTTGCTGTGATTTTTGTTTTGTTGGAAAATTCAGGGATCTTTAGAATTGTTTTCCAAAAAATCACAGTGCAAATTGGTGTTTGTGTTACATGGATGAAAGTGATTGGTTTTGACTTTGGAATTTAAGTCTTGAGCTAACTTTGGAACTTACCTATTGAGAGCATCGAAGGGCATTCTAAGCAAGAGTAAGTGCAAGCTTGGGAACACGTTTCCTGGGCACTCAAGGGCAGCCAGGAAGGAAACAAAAGGTTGGAAACTCTCAACTCCCTCTGTCAATTCTTAGCTTAGGCTAAGTTCGAGTAGTGGTAGGAGTACGTCAGGACAACGATAGGCACGTGACAAGTCAAGTCAAAGACTATCTAAGAAATCAAGTTCAAGAGATAACCTGTGTGAGACCGAGAAATTTAAAGGAAAAGAACTTGACGTGGGACAATCAACTTAAGTGCGGAAAATTAACTCAAAAATTCATGACGACACGATATCAGACAAGATCATAAACACGATAACACACTAAAAAAGAATCAAGTGACTGACACCAATTGATCGGCAACGAGGTTGTACTTTGGGAAAAATTGGGCTACTTAAATAGGCATATGAACCTTAGATCAGGATGACTTCTAGTAAGAGATAGACAAAGTCTTAGGTCTTCAGACGCTAGCGTTAATCATACTGCTAGGTCTTGGGCCCAGCACTTGAGTCACCCTTCGCATTACCCTAGCTCTGAGACTAGTGAATCAGAGATGTCTCAAGGTATGGACAGACCTTCAGGAAGTACAAGTGTGCCATATCTGTATAGGGTGGAAGGCCCCTACAAGACGCAGCTGGAATACCTTAGGACCAACCGATTAGGTGCTAGCATCTATGAGGACGGTCTAGGAAGATCCATGGTCCAGATTAAAAACCCTGACCAATCCATTGGAATAGAACACCGAGCTGTAAAGTTTGAAAATGGAGCATATTTGGACAAAAAAGGAACCATATACGTACTCACCAGTCACCCAGATAGGACAGATGAATTCGGGAATGTGATCCCTGAGACGGACATAGGTGACCTAGAGCAAGGGAACGTAGGAGGAGAGCCCAGGACCCCTCGGGGGAAGTCTGTTCTTACTAGAATCCTCAATCCCGAGTGGATTCCCCAGGATAATAAGAGCATAGATCTGCTCCTAAACCAAGAGACAGATGAAGCCTTTTGGAGGTATAAATTAAATAGGCCAAATGATGTAGGGTCAATCATGATCTATGAGTTCAAAGATCCTGATAGCCCAGGTAGAGTAACCTACTTAGATCACACTTCAGAGAGGATCTTTGTGGTTACAGAACATGACATGCATGCTTATACTTGGAAGGGTGAATTTGTTTTTCCCCAACCAAGATCGAACGTGTCCTATGGTCACCCTGGAGCTGGAACATCCCAAGCTCAAGAAACTCAAAGAGACAGAAGTAGAGATAGGCTAGAAGTAAGCTTTGCCAACCCAGGGGGCAGAGAAAGAACGAGAACGGAAACAAATAGAGTGGAACCTGAGGTACTTAGAGCTCCAAGGAATCAAAGAAATGCGGATAAGTTCCCTCTACCAAGACCTAGAGAGCACGCAAGGACTTTGAGACCGACTCAGCTAGTTAAGTCCATGAAGAACTACTTCGATGGCACTGGAGATCCATACGATCATGTGGCTGAGTTTAGGCAAGTCTTGAGAGCTGAACAAGTTGAAGATCTGTTCACACAGTACAACGCCTTTGGTCTAACCCTTAGGAACACTACCCTGACATGGTTTCAGCCACTAAACAAGATGCAGTTCAGGAGCATAAACCAACTTCTAGAGGCATTCATTATCGAATTCTCTAAAAGTGGCATAAGACATAACACATCCTCGTTGATTCATAGCTTCAAACAAACCCCTCAAGAAACCGTGAGACTTGCTGGAAGAAGATTTAGGCAATACCTGGAGAGATGCCCTGTCCCTGAGTTACCCACACCAGCTAAGCAAGTGGCTTTATTCTTGGAAGGATTGCTAAGTACCAAATTGAGATCATATGTGTACCTGAAGGACCCTAGGACCATAGAAGAGTGTGTACGCATGTGCATTGACATCGAGGATAACCTAGGGGAGGAATTAGAGCTTTCAAAAATCTACAAAGATACTGATAGCTCTTCTAGCCTCTCTTCCGCACAATCCACAGCTATTGAGGAATTAGCAGAGAAAGTAGCTCATAAATTAGGTGTCACTAGCAAACAGATCCCAAGATTTTCCCCTATGAAAAGATGTTATACTTGTGGGGGTGACCATATGGCGAATGTATGTCCCATTATGGCTCAACCCCAAGTAAATCCTAGTAGCCAGTACTGCACCATAGAACGAAGATACACAAATCACACCGCACAAGATTGCCCATATGTCACTCTAGCACAATGGTGAGTACCAACGTGAGGAGATACACCTCATAAATGTCAATCCGTGGAGACGTGAGGACCGGTATGAAGACCGTGAGCAAGTGATGGCACAAGTGCGTGAGTGAAAGCACACAAGCATGCACACACATACACACACACGCGCACAATGTAAGAGCAAAGAGTGGAACAATGGAAAGCTTCGATTACCAAAGAGCTCTCTTACAAAACTGAAATCTACAACAAGCCAACCCCAAAAATGAGCTCTCCAGCCCTTTTTATAGTTTCTGAGTGGTTTTGGCCCTGTCCAGACCTAGTGTCCGGCCTAGTTAAAAAATAGGTTCCAGGGCTTATTTGGGGGCTCAAACGGAGTCTAAAAATTATGAAGATTGGTAGGATGGTAGTTCTAATACTCCTCAAGCTCGAGGACTCCTCGGCTTGAACAAAATGGAGTTACAAAAATGGAAAATGGTATTTACAATGGTTTTTAGTGATAAAAATCACTATTTTTGTAGGGATTTCTTCTGAAAATTTGACAGGTGCTTCTTGGAGCTCCCTACTTGCTCCTTCTTCTTGTGTGTCCACTTCCTTGATGCGCTTCCATGCTTTGTCCTTGACCTTGAGCTTCAACACTCCCCCCCCTCTTGAGTCTGTCGTCCCTGACAGACCCTTGTTGTAGTGGTCGTTTCATGTAGTACGTTGAGAGGTAGCGTCCTTTGCGTCCACCAAGGGCGATCCCTCTTCCCAATGTATCCTGGTCGTTTGTCTAGTTCTTCACTTTGCCACTGTTATCTCTTGCAGTTTGTAGTCCCTTTGTACGTACTTCTGCCTTGTATTCCATCTGGATGGTGCATTTGTGAGTTTTCCAAAACTACTAGTTGCTCATAGGAGGTGTTCAATGTTGAGTATGAGCAACTCTCGGTGGTGGATGGCTTCCTTGCTCTTGTTGTTGTTATTTTGATGTCGTCTGGTTCTTCCAACGATGGTTTTTCATAGTTTTCATGCCAAGTACTTGTAACCCATAATGAATGGTGGGTAAGTGCATTAGTGCATGGGTTGAACAAAATATGTGCCGTGTGCATGGCCTTGTAATGTGGCCCTACATATGCATACTTGGAAAATGCATGGCAAGAAGTATGGTGCAAGAGATCGGGTCTTGAGCTAAGTGCTCAAGGGTATGCTGACGAAGAGGTTTCCTAATCTATCATGGTTATAGTGTTGTTGAAGCATACACGTCTTACCATGGTGGAAGGTCCGTTGATCTTCATCTCTTCGTGTTGTAGTTCCATCATGGTGTTTGACCGTCGGCTTGTCCTTTTTGTTGAGGAATGCCCTTGTTGGAAGTTCGCTGATGAGCATTTTCAAGCACATAGTACTCTTCTATGCTTTTTTTTTTTTTTTTTGGGAACACGATGGCATTAAACAAGAAAGAGGTTAGTATCAATAACATATTTTGCATGTGAAAATTGTGTCTCATGTGCCTGGGATTTCTCAATTGTGTCTATGCACGGCCATGTAAGGCGGCCCTATCTTGATGCATACTTTGGAAATGCATGACCTGAATGGTGCAAACGACTGGGTTATGCCAAAGGCACATGGCTGCTGCTGGTCGAGGCTTTTGATGTTACTTGCATACTTGATGAATTCTTTGATTGGAGGTGTCTATTGGATCTCGAAATGATGTAATCCTCTTGATTGGAACCCATTTTGCAATAGGGTTTGGTACTGTAGAGATCACCTCAGGCCACTTCATCTTTGAATGCTTTCCAAACTTTGGTATCCCGTATGGTTGGCCTTTTGGTTCTGTGGTTGTTGTTGGTGCTTTTGGCTTCCAAACCCATATCCTTGATGATTGCCGGCTTACTTTTGCAGAAGGGTTGAGGTTATCGTCGTTTGTTCTTTGTGTTTTGTTCTTACCCTTTGCTTTCCTTGGCTTCTTTGTTGAGACCTTTTGCATGGTGGGGAGCATAGGCCGTTGTGTATGTAGGAGCTTCTTGGGTACCCACATCTGTAATCGCCCGTGTTGAGCTGTAGCTAATTTTTTAGGCACCCAAATTTGTACATGATTGTGGTCGGCCTTCTTTGATAGCTTCGGTACCCAAATTTGTTGGATTCGTCGTGCTTGAGCCTGTCGTAGGTGCTTGGTTCTTCTTTTTTCATGGTCGATCTGGTTGGGTGGGAATCTTTGAGGCAACATCGATGGTTGCACTCCTTTCTTTACCCAGATCTGCTTCATGCCCCTAACTTCTTTATGCTTGAAGGCTCTTTGTCTATTTGATAGACTGGCTATCTTGCACTGTTTTGTTTGCTTCTGAGGTTGGACTAACGTGGATGCTTTACTCTTTGAAAAAGAAGAAGGTTCTTCTTGCCTTTGCGACTGTCCTTCCATGATTGTGTCCGTCTGGATCATAGATCTTTTGACATTTACAACATCTTGTTCGAGAAGATTAGCCTTAGAGGAAAGAAGAGAGCGTGTGGTGTCTTGGTCAGTGGCCATGCAATTCTCCAATTCTAATGTAATGCATTGTTCATGTGCCCAAACATGAAGAAGTTGACTTCTTAGGTTCAAGTTGACAGCATGGTCGTAAATCCAATCTTGACCCAAGACAAGTGGCTCTGTGAGGTCCTCATCATGACACACTAGCATTTTGACTTTTATTGGAACATCTTGAAGGTAGATGGGAAGTTCCACCTCTCCCAAACAAGAGGTTTCCACACCTCCCAATCCTATGAGATATGCTTCTATGGGCTTGATGTCCAATTGCAGGTCTTGGCAGTATGAAAGTCGAACTGCACTAGTTGCTGCACCTGAATCAACTAATGCTCTCACAGTCTTTACACTCTTTCCTCGTCCTATCTCTATAGTCACAAAGGGCTGTCGATCAATTATTTGAGAAGTAGTTATGCCCGATTTTTGGCACATGTCCATGTGATATTTTGGAGCTTTTGTGTTGACATCTAGGCCTAGCCGCCGTAGCTTATTTCTTCTGATGCGCTCTCTAGCATGTGCTTGTGCTTCTTCTCTAACCCTTAACTCCTCTTCTTTTCGCTTCTTAGCAGTATTGAGTCTCATGAGCATTTCCTCTGTAAGAGGTTCTTGATATAATTTGACTCGGCATCCACTAATATAGTTTGGTAGGATATCACCTTCTAAAGTGGCCAATTGCACTGCATCGCTAGTGGAGAGTCTATTAATGATCATGGGTCCATATCCTCGTTTCTCCAATTTGCAGGCATGTTGCTTTAGCGTATAAACCAGCACTAGATCTCCTTCCTTCAATCCTTTATCCTTTACATGGGCATCAAAGTATGCCTTTTGCCTTTTCTTTGCAGCATAAATGCCTGCTGCTGCCCGTAGCCTCGTCTCACCTAAGCGTTCTAGATCAAAGATCCTGGAAGACAACTCATGTCCATTCCACTCATGCTCTTGTGCCACTTTCAAGGCTGGGATTAGGAAGTCCAATGGTAGCATGGCATTCTGTCCAAAGACCATCTGAAATGGGGTAGCATTGAGTACCGTTTTGTAGGCAACTCGGTATGCCCAAACAGCATGATGGAGTTGTTTGTCCCAATCAGAGCGTTTATTATTTACAAGTTTCGTCAATACGTTACATAGGATCTTATTCGTGCTCTCGGCTTGTCCGTTGGCTTGTGGGTGATAAGGGGCAGACTTCTTGTGTATCACCATGAATTCTTGAAGGAGATGTTCAATGACCTCATTCAAGAAGTGCGTACCTCTATCACTAACCAACTCTATTGGTAACCCATATCTAGTGAACACATTTTCGAATAAGAACTTAGCCGTCGTTTGAGCATCATTCTTTGTCGTGGCTTTTACTTCCACCCATTTGGTAAGGTAATCAGTGGCTACAATAATGTATTCCGCATGGGAGTTTTTAGCTGGGGGGTTAATAGGACCAACAAAGTCTATACGCCACTTCGAGAATGCGCGCCCTCCCATCATTGGCCTTAAAGGCATCTCGTCTTTTCTTATCGGATATTGGGCACGTTGGCATGTGTCACATTTCTTCACATAAGTATGTGCATCCATATGAAGAGTGGGCCACCAAAGTCCTGAGAATAGAATGGTCTTAATTACTCTGTCAGGCCCAAAGTGTCCACCTGCAGCACCGCTGTGTGCAGTTTCTAAGACTTTCAAATAGTCTGATTCATGAACGCACAGTCTTAGGTAACCATCCTTGCCTCTTCGATATAGGTTGTCTCCTACTAAGGCATAGTCTCGAGCCTCTAGCTCCATGCTCCGTTTTCTTGCAAGACTAGCCTGATTGGGTAATGTTCCCGATCTCATGAATTCAACCAATGGAGCACTCCAATCTGGGATTAATGACTCATGATAAAGAGTGGCATGCTCCACTGGGGGTCTCTTCTGGCACACTGGACAATTCTGGATCCACTCCTGTATTTCTTTGTCCATGCTAGGCCAATACACTCCTAAACATTTTAGATTCTGCAATGTTCGTTGTTTAGAGTAGTGATTTCCTAGCAGTCCCTCATGGGCTTGTTGCATCCAACTAGTATGTTCATCGTCCTCGACACAACAAGCTAATACGCCCTCGGTATCTTGCTTGTACATACTTCCGGCCAATATTTGATACTTTTGTGATTTTACAATTTCTTCTTTGCTTGTTTTCACATTTTTATTTGCAGGCCCAAAGGTTAGGACTGGTACCAACTTATTTGCCCATTTAGGAACAACTTCTAAATTGAACAGATAAGCATCGGGCAATTCATCAGACACTCCTTGCGGTGGCTCTCCTGAAGTGATGCGAGAAAGATGGTCTGCCCTAAGATGGGTTCTACCTTTCCTGACAACAACTTCAAAGTCGTATTCCATTAGTAAGAGGAACCATCTTACTATGCGGCCTGTATTGCAAGGTTTATTGACCAAATATAGTAAAGCTTGATGATCGGTGAAAAACTTAAACTTATTGGCCAATAGATAGTGTCTAAACTTCTTCACGGCATATACCATGCCTAAGCCTTCTCTTTCCGTTGTGGTATAATTTCGTTCGGCTGCATTTAATTGCCTACTAGCATATGCTATCGGCACATCTAGGTTTCCTTCACCTGTGGGTTGTGCTAGCACACATCCGATTGCATGATTGGAGGCATCTACATGGACATGAACGGGTTTGCTCCAATCCGGAGTAGTCAATATTGGTGCTGTGCACAAACGTCTTTTCAGCTCGTTGAAGGAATTCTCGCATTCCTCATTCCACTCAAAATTTGTTAACAACCCATAAAGAGGTTTAGCTATGATGGCATACATGTGGATAAACCTACGGTAATATCCACAATGGCCCATAAAGGCTTGTACCTCTTTAACATTCCTTGGCCTGGGCAGCTCTGCTATTGCTCTTACTTTGTCCTCATCTGTTGAAATTCCATTCTTAGAAACAATGTGGCCTAAGATTTTACCTTGTCGTACCATGAACACACACTTCTCTGGGTTCAGACAAACTCGATAATCTCTACACTTGTTGAAGATTTGTCTGAGCTCAGGGATGTGGTAACTTCTTTCTTGGGAATGAGCGCATAAATCATCCACATATACTTCTAAGCTCTTTCGCAAAAACTCTTTGAAGACATGACACATGAGCCTTTGGAATGTTGCAGGTGCATTGGTGAGCCCAAATGGCATCACACGAAATGCAAAGATTCCCCATTCTGTGGCAAAGGCCGTTTTGTGTTGATCTTCGGGGGCAATGGCTACTTGGTTGTAACCTGAAAATCCATCAAGGAAGCTATAAACTTCCTTGCCTGCAACATGCTCCAATAGATGTTCGGTGATTGGAAGTGGATAACTATCTCTGATCGTAGCGGCATTAACTTTTTTAAGGATAATGCACACTCGCAATTTCCCATTCTTCTTGGGCACCACTACAATGGGGGACACCCATTCAGTGTGCTCAATCTCATAGATGAATCCAGCTTCAATCAGCCTGTCAATTTCCTCCTTTATTTTGGCTGCATAATTGTCATTATATGTGTAGGGCTTTTGTTTGGTGGGCTTGGCATCAGCGGTCATCAGAATCGTATGAGAGCAAATCTTTGGATCTACTCCTTTCAAGTCTCTATAGTGCCATGCGAATACATCCCTATATTCCCTTAATAGAGCTACAAGCTCTGCTTCTTCTTTTGCGCTTAGGTCATCTCCTATGTACGTACATCGTTCTTCGTTCCCTTCAATGGTCACTACAATTTTTTTGGTCTTTTCTTTATTGTCATATGCTTCTCCTATAATGGCTTCTCTCTTAGGCATCCGTACCAAAATTTTTCGGTCTTCCACTTCATATTTCTTGAAATTTTCTGGTACTTCAAACAATGATTCTTCCTCTTCTTGTTTCACTACTTTTGTTTTCTTTTTCTTTTGACCTCCTTCACTTCCTTCCTTTGAATTTATCGTTTTAATACTCGTCAGGGGTTCTTCTTCTTTTTGGGTTAACACTCCTATGTCTTCTAAATAGTGTTCCTCTGAGTCAAAGTAAGTATCCATCACAATGGATTCTAGATCATCGTCATTCTCTTCTTCTTCTATGAACTCACTAGGATCACACTCTTCCAACAGGGGCTGACACATAAACACTGAAATATCATAACCCTCCTCATCACAATGAGGTGTCCATTGTTCTTCATTGACTGCAATGTCCATGGTAGCTAAGATTTCTGCCCAACCATGAGGCTCAAATTCCTCATCTGGAAATATCATTGGTGTATAGGCTGGGTCTTTTATTGGTCTATCTCTTGGGGAAGTTCCTTCTTCTCTTGCTTTTAGATGCTTTTCCTCTTCCTCCGCGACCTTGCACATCCACAAGTGAGTATCTTCATGCAGCCAAGATGGATCAGGTGAACTTCCAGAATGCACGGAGATTGAATCTTCTTTTGCTTTGTGGATAGGATTCCACTGTAGGGGTGGTACATCTGTGAAGGTGTAATCCTTCAAATTGACCTTGGTCGTGACCCCTAAGTGTTGTAAGTACAAGGAGTTGGTTCCCCAATCTTGTACTATTTGCAATTGTCGTAGGAAAGGTCTTCCTAGGATCATCTCGTAGACATTATTTTTTTCAAAGTCACATATAGCGAATGTATGTTCAAACTCTACACCACAAGTGGTTAGAGTTATCCCTTCAAGCAATCCTAGAGGTCTTTCAAAATGACCATCTGCCATTTGAAGTTTCATTCTCGTTGGTCTTAATGTGGGTTTGCCCCATCGCTTCCACAAGGAGGTGGTCGCAATAGCAACACCCGCACCCGAATCTACAATTGCTTTGGTTGTGTAACCTTGATAGGTGATCGGAAGATAAGTGTTACCTTCTTCACCTTCGCTCATGTCTCCTATTTTGTCTAGAGGTATCTCTGGTACTTTCTGCTTACGGCCTACTTTTGGCACATTGGAATCAAGTTCTGGAACTTGATCCTTCACATGATTCCATAGCTCCGGTTTTGCCTTGAGCAGCTCCTCTACAGTGAGATGACATTGAACCTTAGTGTTCTTCACAACATCAATGTTTCTCTATCACTGGGTCTTCATTTCTTACCAATATTGTGGGAGCTCTGATCTGGAGAGATTCAGATTCCCATGGGCCTGTGTAATGAGGCAACTCTTGTAAAGAATTAGATTCAAAATCTAATCTTTCATCTTCTTGTTGCTCTGCTTGGTCTCCATAAATAGACGGAATGTCTTGGGGAAATTGATCATGAAGATCATCAATCTCAGGAATAGGAGGGGAATTACCCTTCTCCTTGGCCCATTTCTCTTCCTGTATTTCCCGCAAGAACTCTTGAGAGTACTGTTGAATTGAAGGAGGTATTCCAGCATCCGTGGAATTAGGAACATAAGCTCCCATTGGTGGTGAGCTTCCTCTTTCAATAACTGGTTGAGCCTGTGGAGGTAAAGAAACTTGTGGTTTGTTTACCAACTGCTCTAATCTTTCTAGTAAGCCTTGGAAATGCAAATCCGGTTTGACAGAGTTTGTTTGATTGAACTTTTGACTAGTCTCAAGTATAGCTTGAGCTTGTTCTACCATTTTCATGCACATTTTCATCCGTTCAATCTCTAAATCTGCTCTAGGGTAACTCTTGTCTAAGTTTGCAGCTGTTGGCCCTTCTTGAAGACAAGCCTGGTAGGCCTTGAACATCATGTCCAAGCCTTCTGGGGTTGGATCTGCAAGAACAGACCCTGGTTGTGGGTTATTTACAATGGGTGGTGGGGTGGAATGGGGTGGAGTGGATGGAGCTTCGGTATGTGAGGGGCTTTGAGATGCAATGTCTTCTATTTTTGTTTTGGTATCCCTGAGGCTTTCTTCTAGCTCGGATAGCTTTTTGTTCCACTTGCGATTAGCCTTCTCTCTGGTATCCTTCCATGTTCTTGGTTTCCTCTTACTAGGTTCTCCTGCCTCACTTGACTCCGATTGCTCAGATGGTTTTGCTTGTTGTGCAGCCTGTGCCCTAGTAACTTCCTGTACATGAGCCACATTATTGCTACTTGAACTTGAATCTGCCACTAAGCCTACCACGTTGATGGGTGTGACCTTGGGTGCACTAGAGGGATTCCTGGGACACTCTCTAGGAAGATGTTCCTTGCCGCACTCAGGACAAAAGCCTTGTATTGTGATGTTTTGTCCTAGCCCCAGAACTGGTTGGTGGGGACATTCACGAATGAAATGATCGCCCTGACATCTAAAGCATGGTCCTCTAGGGGCTTGTGGTCTTACTTGTCTCACTTGGGGCCTAGTATTTGGATTTGTATACATGACATTGGAGTATTCTGGTTCCCAATTTTGTTCCATAGGTGGTGTCTCATATTGACACTGAGAAGTCTCACTTTGCTCAGGTGACTCTATATAATAAGCATGTGGACTATCTTCATGGACGTAGTCTGAACCATGAGCGTGAGAATCATTTTCTAGTATCAATGGGGTTAGTGGCACCAATGCTCTATTATGGTTCTCCTCCGCCATCGTATATTTAACTGGGATCACATTGGCAGGAGCTGGCGGTTGGTTTCCTAGGACAGGCTGTGGCCTATATGGTGCCTGATATTGCTGCTGGTATTGAGGTTGATATTGTTGTGGCCTATAATATGGCTGTTGGTACTGATTCTGATACCTACCCTGCTGATAAGGTTGTTGATAATTTTGTCTAACAGCCTGCCTGTTATAGGGACAATCTTGGGACGTATGATTTGTATATTTCCTCTCAATGGTGCAATATAGAGCATTAGGGTTTCCTTGGGGTTGAGTCGTCAACGGACAAACATTAGCCATGTGATCTCCTCCACATGTATAACATCGCTTCACTGAGGTGACCCTTGGCATTTGTCTATTTTGAACTCCTAGCTTTTTGGCCACTTGCTCAGCTATCTCATCTATCTCAGTGGAGGCTCTAGAGATATGACTTGTAGAACTATCAGAGTCCTTATAGAGTTTGGATAGTCCTAACTCCTCACCCAAGTTGTCTTCTATGTCAATGCATATCCGTATACACTCTTCTATGGATCTAGGCTCTTTCAGGTATACATATGACCTTAATTTTGTGCTCAATAGGCCATCTAAAAACAGTGCCACCTGTTTGGCTGATGTGGGTAATTCTGGTACAGGGCATCTTTCCAAGTACTGTCTAAACCTTCTTCCTGCAAGTCGTACTGTTTCTTGGGGTGTCTGCTTGAAGTTGTGGATCAAGGATGATGTGTTATGCCTGATACCGCTTTTGGAAAATTCCACAATGAATTCTTCTAGCAGCTGACCTATCTCTCCATAGTTGCGACTGTTTAGAGGTTGAAACCAAGCTAAGGCAGTACCCTTAAGAGTCAACCCAAATGCCTCGAACTGGGTGAATAAGTCTTCAACCTGTTCAGCTCTTAGCACTTGCTTGAACTCCGCCACATGATCATAAGGATCTCCAAATCCATCAAAGTAGTTCTTCATTGTTTTAACCACTTGAGACGGTCTAAGGGTTCTTGAGTACTCTCGTGGTCTAGGCAATGGGAAATCATGATCATCTCTTTGATGCCTATGAACTCTATGTCTCTCCCTTTCAAATCTTTCCGTTCCATATCCTGATCTGTCTCTGCCCATTGTGTCTGCAAAGCTCACTTCCGGTCTCTCTCTAGTTCTTTCCCTGTGGGTTTCATGACCCTTGGATGATCCGGCGCCTTGGAGGCCCTGGGAAACATTAGATCTTGGTGGAGGAAAAATTGATTCACCTTGCCAAGTGTAAGCATGTCTGTCATGATCTGATACCAAGAATAATTTTTGAGATGTGTGATCTAGATAGACAACTTTCCCTGGTATCTCTGGATCCTTGAATTCATAGATGGTGACTACTGGGCTGGGTTGATCTGGCCTAAATCTCCAAAAGGCTTCCTCCGTTTCTCTATTCAAGAATAGTTCTATGCTTTTATTATCTTGAGGAATCCATTCTAGAGTGAGCACTCTGGTTAAGACTGACTTACCTCTAGGGGTCTTGGGTTCTCCTCCTAGGTCTCCTTTCTCTAGGTCTCCTATCTCGTTCTCAGGAATGATATTTCCAAACTCATCTGTCCTATCTGGTAAGTTGGTAACCACATACATGGTTCCTTCCTTATCAATGTAAGCACCCTCTTCAAACTTGACCACTGGGTGTTCAAGTCCAAAGGGTTGGTCAGGATTCTTGAGTTGAACCACTGATCGTCTTAGACCATCCTCATAGATGCGAGCACCTAATTGGTTGGTCCTGATATACTCCAATTGGGTCTTATAGGGACCTTCGGGTGTCTGTAAATAAGCAGTGCCTGAGCTACGTGTGGGTCTTTCCATGCTAAAAGTCATTTCCGAGTCACTGGTTTCTGAACTTCGTGTGTAAGGATAACCACTAAGCTGTTGAGCCCAAGATTTGGCTGTATGGTTGACACTAGCCTCAGATGATCTGATGCTTTGTCTATCCTTGCCTAAGTGTCTGCCAGATCTCAGGTTCATAAGCCTTGGCTTCTAGTCCCAAAGTTCTCTTATATTGCTCAAAATCCTTTGGAACACCTTGGTTTTCCAGTTTTCCTGAGGGTCAACTTCAAAATACCCTACCTAATAATTCTGGTATTAATTTAACTGTAACCAGTCAATGTTTTGGTTGTACTCCCCACGAGCTTTCCAACAAAACCAAAATCACAGCAAACGGATTTCGTATGAGAAAGTTATGCCAGTTCAGGGTTTTGGGGGTTAAAACAGGGAAACAGGGTCTCTCAGGAAATGCTCCAAATAAGGCGATACACGACATTTGTAGGACACAATACTTGATACTTGATAATTGAGGAACTCGATACACGATACTTGGTATGTATCGCGATACCTGAAGTAGGCGATACACGATCTCCAGCAAGTATCGTGAGCAAACTCCACGATACACGATCTTTGATAGGTATCGCGATCGCTGTATAACGATACACGATACTTGACTATCACGATACTCGGGCAAAACGATACTTAGCTCAAGACGATACTCGATATTTGGAAGAAAGCGATACACGATCTCTGACTTAGGCGATACCCGATCTCTGATAAATATCGCGATCTCTGATTGAAACGATCTTTGGCACCAACGATACTCGATACTTGGCTCAAAATGATCGACGATACCTGAACAGAACGATACATGATCGTTGGTAAGTATCGCGATCTCTGAGAAGCGATACACGATACTTAAGCCAAACGATCCACGATCTTTGATCCAGACGATCTTTGGCCGAAACGATCTTTGGCCTGAAACGATACACGATGGCTGGGAAATATCGCGATACTCAACCACAGGAGATTCACGATACTTGCTAAGTATCGCGATACTCGACCGCGGGAGCCAAACGATACTTGACCCTTAGACAAATTTTGGGAAAGATTTTTTCTAAGTTCTGGTTGTACACATGCTCTACTCTTTCCTCTCTCCTCTCCTCACTCTCTGTATCACCCCAAATCACTCCTTTTCACCTCTGTCAGTACCAAACGATACCTGACGCAGATCGTTTCCCTTTCCAAACTTAGTTTACTGAGAAATTATAGATTAAATGGGTGTTTTCTCACCTTGAGAGCCTCTCTAACTTCTTAGTCACTTCCCCTTGCTCTATGTAACCCCAGTTTGCCCGATTTCTCACTCACGATCTCTGGCGCAGCTTCCACGATACTTGGTGCAGGTTCGTCTTGTTCGGGGCTATTCACTCAGATTTTTTGTTATTTTTGGACTACTTCTTCAGCGCCTCTGTTCTGCACCCTCTCTAAGCTTCTTACTCACAACCACAAGTAAAAACAAGGTGAATGTACTCTAAAAAATGGAGAAAACTGAGAAGATGAAGGCGGGTGGAGATGGTGATGATGATGAAGATGAAGAAGAAGGAAAAATTCAGAAACTGAACTGAAAATGATGATTTTTTTACCTTCCAACGTCGCTACTCTACATCTTACCGTCACATGCTCGTCCTCCAAGCTCTCTCCCCGGCAACGGCGCCAAATTTGGTGTCACTCTAGCACAATGGTGAGTACCAACGTGAGGAGATACACCTCATAAATGTCAATCCGTGGAGACGTGAGGACCGGTATGAAGACCGTGAGCAAGTGATGGCACAAGTGCGTGAGTGAAAGCACACAAGCATGCACACACATACACACACACGCGCACAATGTAAGAGCAAAGAGTGGAACAATGGAAAGCTTCGATTACCAAAGAGCTCTCTTACAAAACTGAAATCTACAACAAGCCAACCCCAAAAATGAGCTCTCCAGCCCTTTTTATAGTTTTTGAGTGGTTTTGGCCCTGTCCAGACCTAGTGTCCGGCCTAGTTAAAAAATAGGTTCCAGGGCTTATTTGGGGGCTCAAACGGAGTCTAAAAATTATGAAGATTGGTAGGATGGTAGTTCTAATACTCCTCAAGCTTGAGGACTCCTCGGCTTGAACAAAATGGAGTTACAAAAATGGAAAATGGTATTTACAATGGTTTTTAGTGATAAAAATCACTATTTTTGTAGGGATTTCTTCTGAAAATTTGACATGTGCTTCTTGGAGCTCCCTACTTGCTCCTTCTTCTTGTGTGTCCACTTCCTTGATGCGCTTCCATGCTTTGTCCTTGACCTTGAGCTTCAACACCATACAATAAGCAAGCTGTTAGGCAAACCTACCCTCAGCCATACCCTCAACAAGGCAGATACCAGAGTCAATACCCACCACAACAGTATACTAGGCCCCATCAAAATTACCAACCGCAATATCGGTCCCAACTGAGACCCCAGCCAGTGCTAGCGCAACAACCACCTGCTCCTACTAATGTGATTCCGATAAATGTATGCTGCTGCAGAAGAAAACCTGAATAGAGCTATAGCCCCAGTAACACCATTAATCTCAGAAAGTGATCCCAGTGACCATAGCTTTGATTCTACGCATGTTGATAGTCCCCATGCTTACTACATGCAGTCTCCTGAACATGGTGAGTCCTATTACAGTGAGGAACCGAGTGAACCTAATTCGGAGCCTGAGTATACTAATGTCATGTACGCAAACCCCAACTCTAGACCTCAACCTAGGCAAGTAAGACCCCCATTTCCTAGAGGACCATGCTACAGATGTCAGGGAGATCATCTCATTCGTGATTGTCCCTTGCCTCCACCTACACAACCCCTGTGAGTGACAATCCACGGCTATTGCTAGGAGTGTGGAAAGGAGCATCTCTTACGAGACTGCCCAAAGAATCCTAATAATATGCCAAAAATCACTCTTATCAATGTTGTTGGGTAAGTTGTAGACTCCACAGGAAGTGTGACTTCCACTACACTAGTGCAAGTGATCACTAGAGCCCAAGCCTTGCAGCAGAACCAAAGTGTAGGCCAAGAAAAGAGCCCAGATGTTAGTGAAACGGAGAGCATGACAAAGAAGAGGACTAGAGCTTAGAGAGATAGTCGTGAAAGAATGAAAAGGAAATGGGCAAAGAAAATGAGTGAACTTGAGGAAATTCTAAGAGAAACAAGAGCCAGGATAACCGAACTCATATCTCAAACTCCCTCTCACACTACCCCACCTCCACCATTCCCAACTCCATCCGACCCGCCACCTTTCAACCCGCCTCACCTAATCCCACCACCCCCTAGAGTAGGATCAGTCCTAGCAGATCCCATTCCGGAGGACCTAAACATGATGCTTAAAGCATATCAGGCTAGAATCCAAGATGGGCCAAACGTAACTGATCATGGAAAGTGCTACCCTAGAGCAGAATTAGAGCTTGAACGAACTAAAATTTGTGCTAAGATGGTGGAGCTGGCTCAAACCATGTTTGAAGCCAGTCGCCTCTTTAACATCTCTAGCTCAGCTAAGATGCAGTTCCACTTTGAAGGACTGTTAGAAAGAATAGAGAGGTTGATTGCACAATCAGAAAAGGAACCCGCCTCTCAACACAAGGACAAGGCAAGTGAAAGTGTAAGCCTTCCTGCCCAGGAAGCCTATGTGCCTAACTCTACGGAGCCAAACACATCATCTTCTATGAATCAGTTCACACCCGAATTCCTACGAGAGATTCAAGAAGACAAATGGGCTAAAGAAAGTGAAGTCCCTCCTCCAATTGAACTTGTGGATGATGCACACGACCAATTCCCACAAGACATCCCATCCATTTATGAGGAGCAGGAGAGCACCCAATCTCAAGAGAGATTAGATTTTGAGTCTAATTCTTTGCATGAATTACCCCACTTCACAGGCCCATGGGAAGCTAAGTCCACTTGTATGAGAGCACCCACGGTCATGGTACGAAATGAGGACTCAGTCATACCTATGAACACGGAGGTAGTGAAAAACACTAAGGTACAGTGCAACCTCACCTTAGAAGAGCTACTCAAAGTAAGGCTAGAGCTATGGAAACATGTAGCCAAACAAGTACCAGAAATAGCAAAACCTCGTTCCCAGGTAGGATCCCAAAGAACAGTGCCAGAAATACCATTGGACAAGATAGGGGACATGAGTGAGGGCGAAGAGGGAAACACATATCTTCATATCACCCATCAAGGATACACCACCAAGGCCATTCTAGACTCAGGCGCAGGAGTTGCAATTGCTACCACTTCCCTATGGAAGCGTTGGGGCAAGCCAGCACTCAGGCCCACGAGGATGAAATTGCAAATGGCCAATGGTCACATAGAGAGACCCTTAGGACTGTTAGAAGGAATAACTCTCACCACATGTGGTGTTGAGTTCGAGCATACATTTGCTATATGTGATTTTAGCAAAAATCATGCCTATGAAATGATCTTGGGATGACCCTTTATGCGACAGTTGCAGGTAGTACAGGACTGGGGAACCAATTCCTTGTACCTGCAACACTTAGGTGTTAGGACCAAAGTGAATCTCAAAGATTACTCTCATAGAGATGTCCCTCCTATCCAATGGAATCCCATCCATAGAGCCAAAGATGATACGGAATCGGTGCATTCCATAGGATCAGGATCCTCATGGATGCATGAAGACACCCACTTATGGATGTGCAAAGTAGCAGTAGAAGAAGAGAAGAGAGAAGAAGCCAGAGAGATAGGTGCAAAAGAAACACGTAGATCAATTCAAGACCCAACCTATGCACCTTTAGTCTTTCCTGACGAAGATTTTGAGCCTCACGGCTGGGCAGAAATCTTAGCAACAATGGATGTAGCCATCAATGAAGAACAATGGACACCTCACTGTGATGAAGATGGCTATGACATTTCAGTCTTCTCCATAGAGCCAATCATGGGAGAGGCAGTGTTAGAAGAGTGTGAACCGCGCCCTGATGCATTTGAGGATGCAAGTGACTCCGATCTAGAGTCAATCATCATGGAGCCACCTTTTGCATTAGATGAAGAATACTTCTATGAAGTAGAATTTCAACCCCAGAGGTATGGAGAGCTTACAAATGATGTAAGGCTAGCCACACATGTGACCCCAAAGGAAGAAGGAAAGAAAAGAAAGAAGAGAGAAGTCACACCAGAAGAGGAAGAATCTTTGTTTGAGGTCCCAGAGAATTTTAAGAAGTATGAGAAAGATGTGAGGAGAGTCATGATCAGAATGCCTAAACGAGAGGCGCAATCAGGGGAGGCATGTGATAACAAAGAAACCACCAAGAAAATAGTGGTAGCCGTGGAAGAAGGAGAAGAGAGATGCACGTACATAGGCCATGACCTGACGGAAGACGAAGAGCACGAATTGATAGCCTTGCTAAGAGAGTACAGAGATGTATTCGCTTGGAGTTACAAGGACCTGAAAGATGTAGACCCTGACATATGCTCACATACGATACCCATGACTTCAAAGGCTAGGCCCTCTAAGCAAAAGCCATACACATACAATGACAACTATGCGGCCAAGATCAAGGAAGAGATAGATTGCTTGGTTGAAGCTGGATTTATCTATGAAATTGAGCATACTGAGTGGGTATCCCCCATCGTAGTGGTGTCCAAGAAAAATGGAAAGCTGTGTGTATGCATTAACTTAAAGAAGGTCAATGCAGCCACAATTCGAGATAACTATCCGCTTCCTATCACAGAGCATCTCTTAGAAAGAGTAGCAAGCAAGGAAGTGTACAACTTCCTTGATGGATTTTCGGGCTACAATCAAGTAGCCATAGCTCCAGAAGATCAGCATAAGACGGCTTTTGCCACTGAATGGGGCATTTTTGCCTTTAGAGTAATGCCATTTGGGCTTACCAATGCACCAGCTACCTTCCAGAGGCTTATGTGCCATGTATTTAAAGAGTTCCTGAGGAAAAACTTGGAAGTCTATGTTGATGATCTTTGTGCTCATTCCAACATTAGACAAACCCATATTCCTGAACTCAGACAAATCTTTGACAAATGTAGAGAATATCAAGTCTGCCTGAACCCAGAAAAGTGCGTTTTTATGGTCAGGCAAGGCAAGATTCTAGGACACATAGTGTCAAAGAATGGCATATCCACTGATGAAGAGAAAGTGAGAGCCATAGCGGAGCTACCTAGGCCAAAGAATGTCAAGGAAGTACAAGCTTTCATGGGGCATTGTGTTTATTACCGACGATTTATACACATGTATGCCATCATAGCAAAGCCTCTGTATGGACTTTTGACTAACTTTGAGTGGACTGATGAGTGTGAAAATTCCTTCAATGAGCTTAAACGACGATTATGTTCAGCCCCAATCTTGACTACACCAGATTGGAATAAACCCTTTCATGTTCATGTGGATGCATCCAATTATGGTATTGGATGTGTACTCGCACAACCTACTGGTGAAGGTAATATGGATCTCCCAATTGCCTATGCCAGTAGACAATTGAATGCAGCTGAACGAAATTACACCACTACTGAGAGAGAAGGCTTAGGCATGGTATATGCAGTTAAGAAGTTTAGACACTATTTTCTTGCAAATAAGTTTAATTTTTTTACTGACCATCAAGCATTGTTATATCTGGTGAACAAGCCATGCAATACATGTAGATTAGTAAGATGGTTTCTCTTACTAATGGAATATGATTTCGAGGTTGTGGTAAGGAAAGGGAAGACTCACTTGAGAGCAGATTATCTCTCTTGGCTCACATCTGGAGAAGCCTCACAAGGAGTGTCAGATGACCTTCCTGATGCCTACTTGTTTAATTTGGAAGTGGTGCCGCAGTGGGCTAAGCCATTAGTGCCAGTATTGACATACGGGCCTAACCACCCAATAATAAACACACAAGATAAAGAGGTAGTAAAAGCCCAAAAGTATCACATCATGGCCGGAAGTATGTACAAGCACACGGATCAAGGGATTTTGGCGTGTTTTGTGGGAGAGGATGAGTATGCTAAATGGTTGCAATTAGCACATGTAGGTGCACTAGAGCAACACTACTCAAAGCAATGAACCCTACAGACACTAAGGAGACTCGGAGTGCATTGGCCGACTATGGAAGCTGATGTCCAGAAGTTGTGCAAGGAATGCCCAATCTGCTGCACTAAACCACCTGTGGAACATGCCACTCTTTATCAAGTGTCCATAGTGCCAGATTGGAGTGAACCACTAGTATCCTTCTTGAGGACGAAAACATTCCCTCCAGACATGAATCTGGCTAGGAAAAGGAGTTTAGAAGAAGAAGCCCTGGATTACTCACTCATTGGTGATAATCTATACAAGCGCGATAAAGATGGTTACCTGAGATTATGTGTCCATGAGAGTGAATATCTCAAGATCTTGGAAACTGCTCACCAAGGTGTAGCAGGAGGACACTTTGGACCAGATTGGGTGATCAAGGCAATACTATTTGCGGGCTTCTGGTGGCCGACCCTTCACATGGATGCACATACCTATGTGAAACGGTGTGATGTTTGTCAGAGAACTCAGTATCCTATACGCAAAGATGAGATGCCACTGAAACCCATGATGGGTGGACGTGCATTCTCTAAGTGGGGAATAGACTTTGTAGGTCCTATTAATCCCCCAGCTAAGGGTTCACATGCTGAATACATCATTGTTGCCACAGACTATCTAACAAAGTGGGTAGAGGTAAAAGCTATGACAAAGAATGATGCTCAGACAACTGCTAAGTTCCTATTTGAGAATGTGTTCACAAGGTACGGGCTACCTATAGAGCTAGTTAGTGATAGAGGCACTCACTTCTTGAATGAAGTTATTGAAAATCTGCTCCAAGAATTCTTGGTATACATAAGAAGTCTGCCCCCTATCACCCTCAAGCTAATGGCCAGGCTGAGAGCACAAATAAGATCTTATGCAATGTACTGACGAAATTAGTGAACAATAAACGCTCTGATTGGGACAAACAGCTACACCATGCTGTTTGGGCATACCGAGTCGCCTACAAAATGGTACTCCAAGCCACCCCCTTTCAGATGGTATTTGGCCAAAATGCAGTGCATGGGTGTTGGAAGGTGTATTCTTGGAAAAGCATTTTTGATGTAAAAAATTAGTAAAAAGTAAAAAAAAAAAACTTGTAAAATATTTATGCAATGGTTGTAAAAATAAGGAAGAGTCTTCCTTATGTGGTTGAGGATCTCATGTAATTTTTGTAGAATTTTTAGAAACTCTTAGATAGCATTTTTTAGAAAATTAGAGAAAAAAGACCTAATTTCAAGTGTGAAAAGGGACACTTGAAAATGTATATAAGTCAATTTTCTCTATTTTGGAGAGGTTGGTTAGTCATTTGCTCAAGCTATCAATAGAGAAGAAAGAGTTTCTGCAAAAATCGTGTTTTCTCCTGTTGAGTGTATTTTCTTTGATGTGTGAGTTTGTCTCTTGCTTAATCATGGAGATTTGTGAGTTACATTTGTGTATTATTGAGTAAGTTGTATGAAGAGAGAGACCTATTGCTGTAAATGAGTGGAAAGGACTGAAGGAAGTTTCAAAATTGTGAAAATCGTCTGTTGGTACAGAATCGCGATTGTCTCGTCTTTGTGATACAGGTGATATTTTTCAATTTTGAGTTCATATTTGTATTCTGCTAATGAAATGGCATGGTTTTGACATAAAGAACATAGAAAATGATGGAGATTTGCCTTAGTTATGGTAAACTCAAGATTTTCTCTTCATCTTCAATTTCTCTCAGCAATCCAGCCATCAATCTCTTATTTCCTTGAATCTATTATCTTGAAGGGGTTGTGGTCTTATGGATATTCCTAGGATTGACAAAATAAAGATGATTTGTTGATTCTTTGTTACTTCATGATTGGAGAGGACAACTTGGAGTCCAAAACAAAACATTTTTTGGCGCCGTTGCCGGGGAATATTCCAAGAACTTCTTTGAAGTTGGACCTTTGCTGGATCTTCAGTTGATGATGGTGAACAAGGTAAAGCTCATCAATTAGGAAAAGTGCACATGAATAGGTAGATATCATTGTTTGTCTTTAGGGAAGAAGAAAGCAATGGATGTCTTGTAGAAGTGAAAGTGCTGAAATCTTTGTAAATTGATAGTTGCTCATCATATTGGTGAAGTAAAAGTGCAGGTGTGTGGAGGATTTGAGCCAAGGAGCTGAAGATGGAGGTAACTTGAATCTATTCTTGCATTTCTAGATTTCTTTTTGCCCAAGTACTAGACACCATGGGTGATCTTGGGAAGATAACATGGTGATATTAAGGAAAGGACAGTTAAAGTAGCTAGATGTAAGAATGAGGGATTCAGTTGTTGACCAAGTCTGAGCATTAAATCTTGAGTTGTGCTGCATTTTGAAAAAAAATCATATGATTGAGTTTATCTTTACAAAATTTGATTGCCTTTCATAACACTTTTTCATTGGAGAACCTTTCTTTGGTACTTTAGTGATAGCTAAGGACATAGAAACTCATAACCAATCAAGAACCATAGGATCAGTTGATTTCCAAAACCAGAAACCCTAAGTAAAGTGTTCACCTTTATTTTTAGGGCAAAAATACCAAACAAATTCACAAAACTCATAAAAAACAATCAAACAAATTTCTTTTCTTGATAAGAAGTTGAAGTGAGGTGTTGTGGTTGGGAGTGATTGTGAAAAACGGGAAAAGAAAACAAAAAATGATCAAAAAACCAGAAAATTAAAAAACACGATTCTCTGCACAGAATCGCGACTTTCTGAAAAAAGTGATTGATTGTGAATTAACATTTTAAGTGAAAGTGGAATTGAAGTTGTTGAAGGGTTTTGAAGGTAATCAAGAAGAAAAAACTACTCAAAGTGGCATAAAATCAAAAATAGAGAAAAACACGATTTTCTGCACAAAGTCGCGATTTTCTGAGGAAGATTGTGATTTTGGTGCAAAAAATCAGGAGCAGAGTTAATTACAAAGAAAAGAAGGAATTAAAGCAAAACAAAGAGAAAGAAAGTTTAAAAAATAAAAAAATTCTCAAAAAACCTAGAAAATTAGAAAACACGATTCTCTGAACAGAATCGCGATTTTCTGTAAAAAGTGTTGTTTTGAAATAACTTTTCAGGTGACTCATGTATTGAAGTGTGAAGAATATTGAGAGAAGGCAAGGACATAGAATACTCAAAATTTGCACAAGAAAAGATCTACAGAAAAAACACGATTCTCTACACAAAATCGCGATTTTCTGTAAAGAAAGTTTTTTTTGGAATATGTGGTAAATTTGGGTACTTGACATAAGAAAGTGTAGAGGGAGTCATTAAGATTGAGTAAGTGAAGTTGAACAAGTGAAAGAGTGAGGAAAAGTAGAAATCACATAAAATCGCGATTTTCTGAACACTATAAAAACTTGAAATTCAAAGAAAAATTCATTTGAGTGAGAGTGAGGGAGAGAGAGAGTGTGCAGAGTCGAATAAAATCGCGATTTTCTGCTACAAGCAAGCTTTGGAGATATTTTCAACTTGGCAAGCAAGGTAAAAAGTCTAGCAGCATTTTGAGTACATATTTTTTGCATTAAAGTGAGTAAATAACACAAAAAAGTAGGAAAATAGTAAAATCACGAAATCGCGATTTCCTGTTTTTGTTGGTTTTCAGTAAGAAAAAAGTGTTTTTCAAGAAATTTCTTTTATTGCATGTCAAAATTTCAGTAAGGCGATTCTGTTGGAGAAAGAAAATTTTGAAAAATCAAAACTTGTAAAGATTCAAAAAATCATTCAGAATCGCGATTCTGTAAATCACACACAAAATCGCGATTCTGAACAATTGGGACATTGCAATTCCCAGAATACGATTTTCTTAAAGAAAATCGTGTTTTTACAATCTGTGAGCAATCACGATTGTCTGGGAACAAAATCGTGGAAAACACGATTTTGTGAACAAAATCGCAAAAAACATGATTTTGACACAAAATCGCAAAAAACACGATTTTGACACAAAATCGGAAAAAACACGATTTTGACACAAAATCGCAAAAAACACGATTTTGACACAAAATCGTGAATAACACGATTTTGACACAAAATCGTGAAAAACTCGATTTTCAACAGAAAATCGTGAAAAACACGATTTTGACACAAAATCGCAAAAATCACGATTTTGACACAAAATCGTGAAAAACACGATTTTGACACAAAATCGTGAAAAACACGATTTTGACACAAAATCGTAGAAAACTCGATTTTCAACAGAAAATCGTGAAAAACACGATTTTCAACAGAAAATCGTGAAAAACTCACAAGTAGGTACAAAATCGTGAAAAACACGATTTTCAACAGAAAATTGTGAAAAATTCACAAGTAGGTAGAAAATCGTGAAAAACACGATTTTCATCAGAAAACCGTGAAAAACCCCCAAGTAGGCACAAAATCGTGAAAAACACGATTTTCATCAGAAAATTGTGGAAAAAAACACAAATCCATCTGAAAATCGTGGAAAAGTCTAATTGCATCATAAAATCGTGAAAAAAAAACACGATTTTCATCTGAAAATCGTGAAAAAACACTACTGGCAGTAGAAAATCGTGAAAAAAACCCTAAATTCATTAAGAAGTTGTGAAAAGCACAAAACATAGGAAGAAAATTAAAACACACATAATTTTGGACAGAAAATTGTGAAAAAACCAATATATTGGTTAGGAAACTGAGACAAACACCCTTTTGAGTATTAGAAATTTGTCAAAAATAGTTGAATGATACTAAGGTCTGGAAATAAAATAAATTCACTTCCTAAACAAGACCTAACAAGGAAGGAAAAAGAGCCAGGAAGTAGTAAAAGATCAGAAAGAAGTTTAGGCCAAGAAAATAACATGGAAAACCTAAATGAAACAAATGAGTCAGTAGAAACTGGGGATTTTAGAAACATCCTTAAATACATGTATACAAATAGGTTTGGAACCTATGTATACCAGGATGGAATGCATAAATTCCTCATTAGACTGAGAAATTTAGAAGTTCCCCTGAATATAACTCCAGTAGCCCAATTCAAAGATGGAAGATATGAAGACAGGCAAGGATGTGTATACATCTTCTCTCAAGACCCAGAAAATTCAAATGATCTAGGGCAATGTGCTGACAAAGGACCTTGGGAACATAACATGGGACAACCAGACATACCTAGACCAAATGAAAACTACACTAATAATGAGCAACATCATGGGAGAAGGACACATGCTTCACCAAATCCCTTTGACAAAGAACCAGAAGGATACAATGACTTCCCACTCAGAAGAAGACCTCATTGGCAGCCTCAGGGTAGGATGCTTAGACCATACCAAGTAGCCAAATGTATGAAGAACCAATATGAGGGGTATTCAGATCCTCATGCTCATGCTGCAGAATTTAGACAACTAATTAGAGCAGAGGAAGTAGAAGATTACAAGGTACAATTTGAGGCATTTGGTCTAACACTAACAGGGCCAGCCTTATCATGGTTCATTCCTTTGAGAAAAGAAATGTACCTAGACATTGAATCTTTCTTAGAAGCTTTCATTGGTGAATTCTCTAAGACTGGAATCAAACATAGTACAGCCACATTGATACACAGCTTCAAACAACAAAAGGAGGAAAATGTTAGAGAAGCAGCCAGAAGGTTTAAGCAGTACATTGATAGATGCCCAAGAGAAGAAGTACCTTCCATGGCAAAACAAGTATCCTTATTCATTGAGGGTTTGAGAAGTGCCCAATTAAGGACCCTAGTGTACTATAGGAGATGTCCTGATTTAGCAGCCTGTGTTAAGGAAGCAATAGATTTGGAGGACAACAGAGGTCAAGATTTGTTAGCATTTGATCAACCCAGATCTTATGAAGACAAAATTCCTCCAGCAGAAGAGTTGGCTCAGGCTATTGCTAAAGCCCTAGAGGTAAGCACTAAAACTAATCTGATAAACTCTAGGATAAACACAAACAAGAAATGTTATATTTGTGGAGAAAATCATCTGGCACAACAATGCCCTTATCAGAAACCACAACACTTACAAGATAGGAAGACACTCAAGTATTGTACACTAGAGAGAAAATGGACAAACCATACCAGGGAGGAATGCTTCTATAACAAACAACCTGTCAAGGAAAGAGACTACATGACTCAGAGGGAATCAGGTTATACTGAGCAACCAAGGCCAGTATTAGGACAACAGCCTCCTATTCCAACTAATGTGGTACCAGTCAAATATACACCCATTGACGAAGGAAATTCAAGATTCAGATCACCTTATAAGGAAGAGTATCAATGGAGTGAGGGACATCAGGAAGAATGGGAAGATTATGAAATAAGGGAACCTGAGCTTAAAGCCCTAGATTTGGGAAATGGGAAAATTGAAATGGACACAGCAACATTCATGTACATTACCAACAACTACATGTCCAATCAAAAACCTCAATTCAAAGGGGGACCAAAGATAACATGTTATAGGTGTGGGGGAGAGCATTTCATTAGAGATTGTCCACAACCTCCAACATTCAGAATAGAGGGAGCATACTGTAAGGATTGTGGTAGAGAACATTTGATCAAGGACTGTCCAAAAAATCCCCAAAAACAACAGAACACACCTAATAACATACCTTTAAAAACAGTCAAAATTATGGAACAAGAGGAATTGAGTGACAATGATCAAATTGAGCTTAATGTTATAACAAGGGCACAAGCCAAACAACAAGGAACAATGAAAGAACAAAATGAGGGTTCTACATCAAAAGGGAAGAAAAATAGACAAAAAGGGAAATGGGAAAAGAAAAGAAAAGTGGGCAAAAGTCTGGAAGAAGACAATCAGGAACAAACAAATTCAAAACATACTTCTCCTCAAAAGACCCAGAATCTGTCTGAATTAGGAAATTCTCAGAGCCTAGACACCCTAATCAAAGCCTATAAAGGAAGGATTCAAGAGGGACCAAGCCCTGCAGATCATGCAATGGCTTATCCCATACCCGATTTAGAGCATGAAAGGATGCTAAAATGCAAACAAATTATCCAAGAAACACAACTCAGATTAGGGGAAGAAGACAGCCCTCGAAGAACATTTGATCAGCATGAAAAAACAAAAACCAAGGAAGATGATAAAGAAGGAAATCCACAAATAACATTCCAAATGATCTTAGATGAACATTGTAGTATTACATGTCATACAACATGGGAAAATTTGTTGAAACAAAATCCTCACCTACAAAACAAGATGAACAAAGAAGAAACAATATCTGGAAACCTTCATTCACCAACACAAGAATTAGAGGAACTATGGTATATTCCTATTGACAAAATAGGAGGATATTGTGAAGGAGAAGAAGGGAATTCAACCTTAAAATTACAATATGGAAAACATTCAGCAAAAGCCATTTTGGATAGTGGATCAGGAGTGGCTATAATGACTAAACAAACCTGGGAGAAATGGGGAAGAAATGAATTACTACCCACTAAAATGAGATTACAACTTGCAGATGGACATATAGAAAAGCCCCTAGGAATTTGGGAAAAAGTGATTGTGGACATATGTGGCATAGAAATAGAGCATACCTTTGCTATAGTAGAATTTCCACAATCCACATCTTATGAAATTATCCTAGGAAGACCCTTCATGAGACAAATGCAAATTGTACAAGATTGGGGTAATGATTGTTTGTATCTTCAGAACCAGGGGAGAATAACAAGAGTAAACTTAAGAAATGGCCACTATTGTGACATATCTCCTAGAGAATGGTATAAAATACATCAAAATCAACAAGAAAGTGAAGAATCAGAGAGGGAGGATCAGGAAGAGGGTGAATCAGCAGTTTGGAAGTGTAACATATTAAGAAATATCACAAATAGGAAAAGGAAGTTAAGAAGAGAAGATTGTGTGGAAGAAAGAGAAATACAAGATGAAAATTATGTGCCTCAACCATTCAAAGATGAAGAGTTTGAGCCTTATGGATGGAATCAAATTCTAGCTACCATGGATTTGGCCAGTGAGGAATATGTGGGAGTGGAATTCCAAAATGAGGAAGGATTTGATATTTTCCACATTGGCATACACATGATAGGAGTATCAAAAACAGAGGAGGATCAAAATCAGGAAATGATATTAAAAGAAGGAAAATCACAATATTTGGAAACAGTAAAAGCTGAGGATGCAATCAAAGACAAAATCTCAGGCAAATACAAGGAACATAAACACAAAGAAATAGAAAGAGACCAGGAAAAAGAAAAGAAAGAGAAAGAGATAAACAGAGATCAATACTTTGATGTACCAGCAAACTTTAAAACTTATGAAGTAGAAGACAAACTACTTCTGAAAATGAAACCAAAAAGAGAGAAGAAGAAAGGGGAAGCATATGATAATGAAGAACAAACAAAGAAAATTGTAATTACACAGGAAGAAGGAGAAGAGAGACAAATAGTAATAGCTGATGACATGACATCACAAGAAGAAGAAGCATTAAGGAACCTGGCAAAGAACTATAGGGATGTATTTGCTTACAGTTATAAAGATTTGAAAGGAATTGATCCAAAAATTTGTGAGCATAAGATCCCTATGACACCTGATGCAAAACCAAGCAAACAGAGACATTATACATTTAATGATAAATATTCTGCCAAAATAAAGGAAGAAATTGACAAGTTATTGGCTGCTAATTTCATTTATGAAATAGAGTACACTGAATGGATATCACCTATAGTTGTGGTGCCAAAAAAGAACGGGAAACTTAGGGTATGCATTAACTTGAAGAAAGTGAATGCAGCAACTATAAGGGATAGTTATCCACTGCCAATAACAGATCATCTTCTTGAGAGAGTTGCAGGGAAGGAAGTCTATAGTTTTCTGGATGGGTTCTCAGGATACAATCAAGTACCTATAGCTTTAGAGGACCAACATAAGACTGCTTTTTCTACAGAATGGGGGGTTTATGCTTTTAGGGTTATGCCCTTTGGATTGACTAATGCCCCAGCAACTTTTCAAAGGTTGATGTGTCATATTTTCAAAGAATTCCTGAGAAATGTGATGGAAATCTATGTAGATGATTTATGCACTTTTTCTTTAAAAAGACAAGATCATTTACAAGATTTGGAAAGAATATTCAGGAAGTGCAGGACATATAGAGTATGCTTAAACCCTGAAAAGTGTGTATTCTATGTCAGACAAGGAAGAATGTTGGGTCACATAGTGTCAAAAAATGGAATTTCTACTGATGAGAAGAAAATAAAAGCCATAATAGAGCTTCCTAGACCTACAAATGTGAAGGAACTCCAAACTTTTATGGGACATTGTGGGTACTACAGAAAATTTGTATACAAATTTGCTGATATAGCCAAGCCCTTATATGCCCTCATCACAAAGTTTGAGTGGACTGAAGAATGTGACCAAGCATTTGAAACATTAAAAACTTGTTTGGTGACAACACCAATTTTAAAAACACCTCAGTGGGATAAAATCTTTCATGTACATGTCGATGCTTCAAATTATGCTCTGGGATGTGTGTTAGCACAACCTATAGAAGGAAGCAAATTAGATTTCCCAGTAGCATATGCAAGTAGACAATTAAACATTGCAGAAAAAAATTACACAACCACTGAGAGAGAAGGATTGGGAATGATCTTTGCTGTCAAAAAATACAGACATTATCTATTGGCCAACAAGTTTAAATTCTTTGTGGATCACCAAGCGCTACTCTATTTAGTAAATAAACCATGTCATACAGGAAGAATAGTAAGATGGTTTCTTTTACTAATGGAATTTGAATTTGAGGTGGTGGTTAGACAAGGAAAAACACACTTGAGAGCAGATCATTTATCAAGAATCCAGTCAAAAGAACCTAGTTCACCTATAGATGATGATTTGCCAGATACATACTTATTCAAGGTGGAAAGTGTTCCTGAATGGTCGATGTCATTAATTCCCTTGCTAACCATGGGACCTTGTAGGTCATTAGCAAATAACACACATCTGGTGTTACAAAGCAGGAATTTCATGTTGTTAGCTGGACATTTGTATCACCTCAATCAGTCAGGTATACTGGAATATTGTACTCCAGAAGAGGAGCAACATGAATATGTAAGAAAAGCTCATTGCTGGAATCCATGTACTCATGCTTCTACGATTGTCACTCTAAGTAACCTTAATAGGATGGGAGTACATTGGCCAAATAAGATTCAAGATGTGGAGAGATATATTGATAACTGTCAAAAATGTCAAACATGGCAGAAATCAGAATTAATAACTTTATATTGGTTTCAGAAAAACCCTGAATGGAGTGAAAATATTGTTGAGAAGTTGAAGAGAAAGGAGAAAGGAAAACAGGTAATAGCTGGTGCTGATTCAAGAAATCTACAAGTGATCTCAGAGGAATATCAACTCATAGGAGAACAATTATACAAGAGAGGAATGGATGGATATCTGAGAATTTGTGTTCCAGAAGAAAAGTATTTAGAGATGTTGGAAATGGCACACTCAGGAGTAGCTGGAGGACATTTCTCAAGTGATAGAACAGCCAAACTCATCTTATATTCTGGCTTTTGGTGGCCAACCCTATTTCCCGATGCTAAAACTTATGTAAGAAGATGTGATGTCTGTCAAAGGGTAAGTCAACCAAACAAAAGAGATAACATGCCATTAATTCCTTTAATTTCAGCCAGAGCTTTTAGTAAATGGGGATTGGACTTTATTGGACCAATACATCCTCCAGCCAGACAATCTCATGCAGAATACATACTAGTAGCTACAGATTATTTGACAAAATGGGCTGAGGCCAAAGCTACTAAAAGAAATGATGCTCACACCACTGCTAGATTTTTGTATGAAAACATTATCACTAGATTTGGACTACCAATTGAATTGGTAAGTGATAGGGGGACTCATTTTTTGAATCAGATCATAGAAAACATGACCAATTATTTCATGATTAGTCACAATAAGTCAGCCCCATATCACCCACAAGCCAATGGGTTAGCAGAAAGTACTAATAAAGTACTTTGCAATGTATTGTCCAAATTAGTCAACACAAACAGAAATGACTGGGATTATCAACTGAATCATGTTCTTTGGGCTTATAGAGTGGCATACAAAATGGCTTTAGGGACTACACCATTTAATTTGGTGTATGGCCAGAATGCAGTTTTACCCATGGAATTTCTTATTCCAACATTGAAGGTGGGTAGCCAATACAATTGGACAGGACATGAATTATCTGAGAGAGTCATAGATTTGGAAAAACTGGGAGCATCGAGACTCCAAGCAGTGATGAGTATATACACAAACAAGAAAAGACAAAAAGCTTATCATGATGTTCACATAAAAGACAAAGATCTACAAGAAGGAGACCTGGTCTTAGCTTACACAATTAAGGAACATCAGAAAAAGTTTCAGAAAAAAGGTCATGGGCCATATATCATACATCAGATAAGCAAGAGTGGAGCTATTCAATTAGCCAACATTGATGGGGAAATCATGCCAAATTTCATAAGTGGATGTAGAGTGAAGAGGTATGAGTGCCCATTAACTACTGAGGAATGGAGAAGATTGCAAAAGGCCCAAAACAGGAAAAAAGAAGAAGAAAGTATTAGAAAGGAGGCTCAGCTAGAAGCCAAAGAGAGAATTAGAAAATTGAAACAAGTGTGCTTATGTGAAAACACTCTAAAACAAAAAGAACATTTGCCTTTGATTATGATGAATTATCAGAATGAAAACATAAGGGTTTTGATAGATTCAGGAGCTCAAGTGAATCTAATTAGCTCAGCCTTGATCAATAAGTTTAACCTTAAGAGAGCTGAAAGCAGAATTTTGATCAAAACCCTGGGAGGGAAAAGAATTCAGAGCATATCTTCACTTTCTATTAAAGTGAAATTTAATAATGAATATATGGAGATAGATTGTGAAGAGTGGCCAGACCATTTAATGACTGAAAAGCTGATTTTAGGGCAACCATGGCTCAAACAAGGTAAAGTCATCTTAAATTTTGAAAAAATGAAGCTTAATTTGACCATCAAGGACAAAAAGTTTTTAATGTTCTTTCTGAGTAATGAAGAGCAGGTAGTTCATATGGATGTTCATGACCCAGATCTCGAAGGATTTACTTTCTCAATGGAGGACAGGAACATTTTGACAATACAAAGTGATCAAGCTTCATACACTCAAGACCAGCAAAAGACTGAAAAGGTAAAGGTGGATGAGGAGACAAAACAAAGAAGACTATTATTGCCAAATTTGCAATATCAACAAATCAGAACAAGAGGAATATGGAAACAGGTCAGGCACAGTTATTGCTCACCAAAACAGGAAATAAGAACAAAATGGATATGGAAGCCAAAAAGTGTCACAAAATGTTCATCCACAGAGCATGGATATTTCCATAACAGAAAGACAAATGGAGTAAAACATTACTGGGTGAAAAAATCAGAATTGGGTCAATGGAAGAGGGATAATCCACAGTGGACCTATTTTTGGAATTTTGAAAATGACAAAAAAATATTTCCTTCTTTCCCCTCAGAAGAAAATTAGGAGGGGAAGGAAAGAAGACAGAAAAAAAAAAAAAAAAAAAAAAACCAAGAAAATATATATTTTATTTTCTTGATTTTCTTTCTAAAATTAAAAAACACAAAGCAAGATATAGGGAGGGAAAGAGTAACTTATTATGGAAAAAAGTTGTTTTGTCTTATTGTTGTTTAAATTTTTTTGTGATCATTTTTTTTGACCACTACTTTTTCAAGTTTCTTCATTAATCATCTTTTCTAGCATCATCTTTCTATTCAGGAATTTGTTTTTTGAGCAAGGAAGTGACAATTGGAGAGAGCACATTAGATGTCTTGCTACACCTGTGTTGCTCACTTAAAATTGAGTCTCTTGGAAAAAAGCAAAAATTGCTTGGAACTTGTCTTTCTTATTTTTTTATATATGTCAGTAACATTCCAGAATAATATAGTATTTTCTTGTGAAATCTTGTGACTCATGTGGGTGGAGTATTTTCTTTTCTGTTATATATAAATACAGGATGGTGAATGCAAAGGAGTTGACAATCCATGACTTTAAAGCTGATTCAGTGACTTTGTCCAGAGGACACTGGTTTTTGGATAGTGATGCAGTTGAAGAACAAGTGGACTTAGAATCAGATGAAGACCAAGAAATCCCAGAAGCTGAAAAAATAGCAAAAGAACTTAAAGAAATTCTGGGAGTGATAGGACAGCATATCTTCACAGTAGCAGTGGGAGGATATAAGTACACTATGCTGTGCCAGGAATTTTACAGGTTTCAGAAAACTTCTGTCAACCTCAAGAGATGGAAAGCTGTGGGATTGCACAAGCTCTTGGAAGAACCTATTTTCTTTATTGACTTTGAAAGAGTAGCACAAGTGATGGGAAGTTTGGAGGAAGTGGGAAAAGGTAATGATGCCTACTTCAGATGCAAAGTGAAGAACAAGGACAATCAGGAGGTACGGATAACTATCAAAGCAGAACATATCAGAGCCGCCTTACAGTTCTATCCAATGGGCACCAAACTGGACCAAAGTTTTGTCAAGAAGAATAAGGAGACTTACACTGGATATGTAAAGTTCACTGACTTCAAGGGAAGAGAAAATGAAGAATATGCTATAAGAATGTTCTTGCAGTTCTTTTGTTTTCCAAAATTACCAAGGTACACCATGCCTCATAAGTCAGTAACTCTATTGATGTTCAATAACAAAGCTAGAACCAAGCCATTTGGGGTAATGGATGTCTCACCATACATCCATGAACAGCTGAAGGAAGCAGCAAAACACTGGGAGCAGAAGAAATTCATGAATGGAGCCCAGTTTTTGACAAGAATCATTTATCATGTTCTAGGAATGGAAGAACAGTTAAAGTTAGCTCCTGAAGCACAGTACTTCAGAAATCTAATGTTAGGAATCAAAAGTCCCCCAAGAAAAGCACTTGGAAGAGAATCAGAAGGACAAACTCGCATGAGGGGAACAGGAATGAAGAGAAAAGTAATATCTGAGGAAGTGATTCCAGTAAAGAAAAGAAAGTTGGACCCCAGAAAAGTAGAATTAGAACAGGCAGAAGAAACAAGAGAGGAACAGGTGGCAGCACAGAAAAAGGTACAATCCTCCAGTGAACCTCACCCTCCGCAGACAAGTAAAGAACAGCTTTATACTTATCTCACTCAAGGAAACAGCAAAAGAGCCATATATGAGGCACAATATCAAAAAATGTTGGAAGATTTTTCATGCAAAGCTACAGATTGGATCCAAGAGGAGGTGGAGCACTATGAAGCATTACATGAAGATATGATGGCAGCCGAAACTGAAGAGATATTTGTGAGGAAGGAGGTAGAATTGCTGGCATACTTCAAGGAGTTGCAAGGACCTCCAGAGGCCAGGACTACTGTGATAGTGAAAAAGAAGATGCCAAGGAAACCTGTTCAAAAGAAGAAGATGATAAAGAAAGGGAAAGGAAAAATGGCAGATGAATCTGTGATGAAAGAAATGGAACAAGTAATTACAAAAGAAACACAGAAGCTAACCTCAGTGATGGAAGTATCAAAGCCTACAGAACCAGAAGTGGGAGGATCTTCACGATTCTCATCTGATTCAGATAGCGACATTGAGAGTTTTCTGTTAAAAAGTTTAAACTTGTCAATACCCAACACTCCCAATGTAGCTGTACAGGCTGTGGAAAAAGTGAAGACACCTGAGGATACAAGTAAGAAGTTTAAAGAAAGGCAGATTCATGAAGAAACTGTTCAACAGATGAGTGCTGAAGAAAAAAGAAGGCTGTTAAAAGGAAAGGCAAGAATGATAGAAGAAGAAAATCAGAAGAGAGATGAAGATAGCTCTGGAATAATGAATGTTGATGAAAATTCAATATGGACCAAACCTTCACAGACACAATTCCAATTAAATGCAAGGTTGACTGCAAGTTTAGAGGAACTAGCAAAGAAGGTATTCGGCAGTTCAAATAATCAGCAGAAGGATGCATCCGAAGAACAGGAAAGCAAGAAGTTAGAACCAGAAAAGAATGCTCAAGAGGTCTTGGGACAAGTAATAGAGGAAGGAATTGTTCAAAGTATAAAGGATGTGTTGCAGGATATAAACAGCAGTGAGGACTTTACATCTAAGAATGATCAAGAACAAGAGGTAGAAGCAGATTTTATGGACATTGAGGAGCAAGATCAAGAATACACAAATGAGAAAAGAAATGACCAGGTTGCTTGTACAAAAGAAATTGAATCAGTTGAAGTTCAGGAAAAACAGGAACAGGAAGAGCAACTCAGGAAAGTTCAACAAACTCTTGTTGGAAAGGACTCAAACAGAAGTCAGGAAACCCTAACACAAGAGAAGGAGATACAAACTAAGGGAGACCAGCTCTTTACAGAGAAGCAACAAGTATTGGAAGAAAAGAAGTCATTAGAAAAAAAGAGGGCTTCAGATTTTTCAGAGCAGAAGAGTGCAAATGACAAAGCACTAGTTTATGAAGAGGATGATACCAATCAGGATACAAAGACTGATGATCACAGTTATGAAGAACAAGACATTCAGGACATAGAAGATGAAACAGCAGCAGAAGAAGATGATGTGGGTAAAGAAGATAAGCAAATTGAAGTTAGACAGACAGAAATAGAAGTGGGGTTGGAAAGAATACCCAAAAATATAAGATCAGCTTGTCAAATGATTATGAGCAACATTGAACAATTCAGACCATCTAGCAGAAATATGATCATATCAGGAATGGTGGCTGAATCAGAATTTGAGAAAGGAAGTTTAATTATCAAAGAACACAAGAGGGAAAAAGAGCAGATGACAGAGCAATTAAGGGTGATGAAGGAAAGGAATGAAGAATATATCAATAGAATCATTGCTTTGGAAGAAGCTGAGGTTCAGAAGCAGAACAGGATCCAATATTTGGAAGAAAAGAGTGTAAAGTTATCAGAGCAGAATGCCAAAATGGAAATGGAAATAAAAGCCATAGGAGGAAGATACAGAACTTTACAAACATCCTATCAAATCCTGACTAGAGCACATGAAGAGATTAATAAAGTGTTGTTAGAAGAAGGTCAACTACAAGATGGAGGTAAACCTGTTCAATTGACAGAGGAAGAAAAGGAAGAGCTGCATAAAGAAATTCAAAGACTTCAAATAGAATTAAAAGAGGCCAAAGAAATGGAGAAACAGGCAAACACTCATGCTGCTACATCAATGAGAGGGTATCATCAATTACATTTGGAGGTAGAGAAGGAAAGAAGTGAATGGCAAACAAAGATGGAGATTTGCCTTAGTTATGGTAAACTCAAGATTTTCTCTTCATCTTCAATTTCTCTCAGCAATCCAGCCATCAATCTCTTATTTCCTTGAATCTATTATCTTGAAGGGGCGGTGGTCTTATGGATATTCCTAGGATTGACAAAATAAAGATGATTTGTTGATTCTTTGTTACTTCATGATTGGAGAGGACAACTTGGAGTCCAAAACAAAACATTTTTTGGCGCCGTTGTCGGGGAGAAAGAAAGAAATGAGTGGAGGAAGGAAAAGGAGTTATGGGCAGCTCAGAACAAAAGTTCAATGATGACTATAGAAGAATTACAGAAACAGTTGGAGAAATCAAAAGGTCAAGAAGAAATTCAAGATCAAGTACAGGCAGAAGATACAGATAACAGGGAATATGAAACAGGGGATTTTGACAGGGAACAAGAGAATAAGGAACCAGCAGCCAAAGAAACTGAGGGAAAGTATTCTGAAGATTTTGTCCAGAAATTATTGACCAATAGAGAGTCAAGAATGGAATTTATCAGAAAAATGCATGATGAGTATGAAGATCAAAAAGTTACCTTTGCTCTGAATAAAGGCATTAATCCAGATCAGCATCATTGGGCTGCAGATGGATTGGGAATACCTTTCTGTATGATTTTGGAGAGTATAAAGAATTATCAATTGGCCAGAGTAGGGCTATCTCCAAACAAATACCTTGAGTATGAAGAAGATATTAATGTCACGAAGGAGTTATTTGAAAGAGCAAATCCTAAATGGAGAAATAAGTGGTTGGATGCCAATAAGGAATGTAGGAAAATCTGGAAAGAGGCACCTTTGAATTTAAAGATCAACCCAGCTTATTGCCCAGTTGCCAGAAGAAGAGAATGGACTGTTTTTTGGGAAAGAAGAAAAACACGGCAGATTCCAGCAAAATGGCTGAACTTTCCAAAAATAGCAGGTCCAAAGGCAGGAACTTGGCCTACAAAAAGTTACATGGTGAATACTGCTGAGTCAGTTTTAACAACATATAAAGATGTTAATGATCCGGCTTGTATATTACTTGTCAGAATAATGAGGTTGATTCTAGCCTGTATAGAGACCTACACTGATACAGATGTCAGAATTTTGAACTACATAGGTTTTAATTCGCCAACAGATGCTCTTTTGTTTGATTTGAGTGAGACACCAGACAGGATTTGTTTGATGGCCTACTACAGTAGAATAATATTTTTGGGCAGTCATTTTTTGCAAATATTTGAAGATGCTTTTGATTATGGATTCTTTGAAAGGGAGTCAGAAATTTTTGGAAACTTATCTGTTGTTACAAAAGCAAGACTTACTGCCTATGAAGCTGCTTACACAGAATATTTGAAGAAGGATGTCATAGATAAGCCTGAAGCTGCGATACAATGGAGAAAAGCTTTGTTCGAGATGGTCAACAATTTGAATGTAACAGAAAGGAAAAGCCATGATTTACTGTCACAGGTATATCAAAGGAAGAAGAAATGAAGAAAAGTGACCAAAGTAGAGGATCACAAAAATCTTTCGTCAGGAGCCGAAAGGCTTAGGAGGGGAAGGATGTTGGAAGGTGTATTCTTGGAAAAGCATTTTTGATGTAAAAAATTAGTAAAAAGTAAAAAAAAAAAACTTGTAAAATATTTATGCAATGGTTGTAAAAATAAGGAAGAGTCTTCCTTATGTGGTTGAGGATCTCATGTAATTTTTGTAGAATTTTTAGAAACTCTTAGATAGCATTTTTTAGAAAATTAGAGAAAAAAGACCTAATTTCAAGTGTGAAAAGGGACACTTGAAAATGTATATAAGTCAATTTTCTCTATTTTGGAGAGGTTGGTTAGTCATTTGCTCAAGCTATCAATAGAGAAGAAAGAGTTTCTGCAAAAATCGTGTTTTCTCCTGTTGAGTGTATTTTCTTTGATGTGTGAGTTTGTCTCTTGCTTAATCATGGAGATTTGTGAGTTACATTTGTGTATTATTGAGTAAGTTGTATGAAGAGAGAGACCTATTGCTGTAAATGAGTGGAAAGGACTGAAGGAAGTTTCAAAATTGTGAAAATCGTCTGTTGGTACAGAATCGCGATTGTCTCGTCTTTGTGATACAGGTGATATTTTTCAATTTTGAGTTCATATTTGTATTCTGCTAATGAAATGGCATGGTTTTGACATAAAGAACATAGAAAATGATGGAGATTTGCCTTAGTTATGGTAAACTCAAGATTTTCTCTTCATCTTCAATTTCTCTCAGCAATCCAGCCATCAATCTCTTATTTCCTTGAATCTATTATCTTGAAGGGGCTGTGGTCTTATGGATATTCCTAGGATTGACAAAATAAAGATGATTTGTTGATTCTTTGTTACTTCATGATTGGAGAGGACAACTTGGAGTCCAAAACAAAACAATGGGCGAGGTGGAACTTCCCCTCTATATTCAAGACGAAGTAATGACAGTCAAAGTACTAGTGTCTCAAGATGAGGACCTCACTGAGCCTCTTGTCTTGGGTCAAGATTGGATCTATGATCATGCAGTCAACTTAAACCTAAGAAGTGGACTTCTTTAGGTTTGGGTCAATGAGGAACGCATTACGATCGAGTTAGGAAATGAAGCACTCAAGGAATTAGGCAAGGCACCCACTCCTGGTCCTTCCAAGAGTACGCATGAAGATGACCATGCTATTCTTGTCCAAAACTGTGTGATGCAAAGGGATGATTGTCTCAACAAGGAAGTTAAGGATACGACGGAACTCCCTTCTTTTTCAAAAGCCACAGGGATGCAGCAACCTAAAGCGGATCAAATGCAGAAGCAGCAGACTACTTATGCTCGAGGCACAAAGAAAATATGACGCACGGTGTCTCAACCACCAAAACAAGTGTGGGTACAGAAAAGCGAGCATCCTATTGCGGTCAAGCCACAACAACTGGCTCAACTTCCTATTAGTGATCAACGACACGACACTAATAAGAAGTCCTCCAAAAATCCTTCTGTGAAAGTGAAGTCTATCTGGGTACCCAAGAAGTCAATGAAGGCTCGCCCACAATCAAGACAAATTTGGGTGCCTAAGGCTTGTTTGCGGGCTCAAATAGCTACACCGAGACCACACCCTGTTCAACATAGTTCACTCACTCGAACAACTATTACCCACTTGTATTCAATACACACAAACACACATTGGCGCATGAGCACGAGTAGAATCACTTGTGAATGGGTCCCTATAAAGCCTCATTTCCAAGCAGACACTCTTATGAAGCTCTCCAGAGTCTCCAAACAATCAAAACAGAGTGCCATCCATCATGTTTGGCAACCCAAACCTTGTAACAAACCATCTGACCTATTTGTAAAACCACGTCCACTTACTAACTGCATCCACAATGCACCAGACCCCCAATTAGCTCATAGGCATTCAGTATCAGCTAACCACACTTCACACTCACATCCATGCGAGCACTAACTAACCAACTAACTACATCACAATTCATTAAGTTAATGTTGTAACGGGGACACAGTGTCATTTTGTGTCCATTGCAATGTTAACAATCATTCATATATTCTCACAGAACCGACAGTGATTTCTGCAACATGGCTGACGCTACAGGAACGAGCTCTCCAACAGGAATGAGCCAGCAAGTGGTGGACTTAGACAGTTTACCCGTTTTGCCTGAGACAAATGAAAGACCAGAAGAATTGCAGGCCATCAAAATCATACCTATTGCGGACCCTCCCAGTGGCCATACCATGCTCGTAGGAAAAGCTTCCCACTGGTTTAGTGAAGTGGCAGGACCCTTGGGAGAGGGAACATACCTATGGGAATCAGAGTTGGACTTCAATGGGAAGCCAGGTAAATACCATTTCTTTACAAGGGAATTCAAGAAGTTACAAAATGCAGAAGGTCTACGTCCGGTATGGGAGAAGGCAGGATTGGGTGCATACTTCAGTGCCCAACTCCCAAAGCCTGACTTCATGCGATGCTACTATCTCATCAACACCTTGACTCCAAACAAGAACCCAAAAGGCGCAAGCTCATTTGTGCTTCCATCTCTGACAAAGGGAAATGAGCTCAAGAGGTTTAGGCTATCAAACAACTTGGTGAGAGAGGCCCTAGATATGCGCGGAATGCATATTCCAACAGAGAAGGAGACCCTAGTGCCTGATTACATGAAGAATCGAAGCCCCACCAAGCTCAAGGACATGGTGGCCATGACGCCTAATATTGCAATCCACCTTCGCATGTGCATGCAACACTTTGCTTTTCCTGCCCAAGATAGATTCACCATGCCACCCAAAAAGATATGGCTTAGTTTGTATCTGGCAGAGACACAGAGCCTTACCATCAACTTACCCCACTGGATAATTGACCAGATACACCTAGCCCACAAACGATGGCCGCGGAAGCATGTTTTATATGGATGTTGCGCTCTGACTCGAATCATTTATAGATGTTTGGCTTACGACATCCCTATTCAACGAGCCCTGATGTGGAATCGAGTGGAGCAGTTTGGAGGCAGGACGTCCACTAGAACCCCTTCTAAGAAGATGAGAGGAACTGTCCAAGTCCCTTGTGCTCAACCACGTGGAGCCACCCTAACACCGGATGTTACCCCTCCACCCCGAAGAGTCTGGCCATTCACACTCCGACTTCCAAGACGCAGCACCGATGGTCCTAACTTGATATTTCCTCCCATCCCAACCAATCTTGAATTTCTCGGTGGCGCACCTTTGGAAGAACTCACGAATGAAGGCTTCGAACAATTGTTACAAGATGTAGAGCTGGAGGCAGAAGAGGCACAACAAGTGGAGAATGTGCAAACGCAGGCAACAACCTCCCAGGTACCTGTTACCACAGTTGAAACGAATGAAGCGGATGATGAAGATGAAGAACAGGAGGAAGATGAGGAGGATTATGATCAAGAGCGTCAAGATGAGCAACAAGAAGTGCCAGAACTTGTAGGTGCACCTGCATACACAGCTCAGCTACAAAGGTTATACGATACAATCAAAGCAGTACAAGAAAGGCATCAACTCTCTCTTGTGTCAGGCCAAGCTTTGATGCAAGAAATGCTATCAGATGATGGGGTGGATCAACATTTTATTGACACCCTCAAATTAGTGTCAGAATCTTTAGGAGTTCCGGAGGCTATCCACACAGCAGTCCGCCAGTCTGTGAGGTATGACAAACGCAGAGTTGACACATTACCACGAGCAGGTAAGACTATCAGGATACCCGTCACAGAACAAAAAGTAACCATTGAAACCACAGTTACCCCCACCACCACCATTGACCTCTCTACTGAAAACCTTCGTTCAGACATCACCCATCTCACCCCAACACCCCCCATCACCACCTTCTCCACCCCCACCACCACCTCCAACCATGGAAGAAACGGCAGCCATCACCTCTACCTTCACTTATAACCCAAACTCATTCACATCATTCTCATTTCGAGAACCCACCTCACAAGACACCCTCTTCTCTTCCATCACCAATCCCTTGTACACTTCAACCCTTCTGTCCTCCAAACCCATAATTGGCCATCCCATAATTCCAAGTGTGGTTGGAAACCCTGCACCCACAGAAGGCACCCTGTGTTTCCCAGCCTATCCCCCAATACGGATACCTCCATTCCATGACCCTCACTTCCCATCTGTCCCCTACACCTCATTCACCCTAACCGCACCACCCCAACAACCATCCTTCGTGGCGCAGTCCACCAGCACTCCAATGTTTCAGAGGCACATTTCCCCGATGTTCGCAACAACATCAATCTACACGAACACCACACTCACTTCACCTACCATACCAACCTACATGGTAGCCCCTGTACACACCACTCTGTCCGACCCAATGGACATTTCACCCACCATAGCACCTCTCCCCACAATTCCACCCTCTCCCCCTCACTACCCCCCACCTCACCACTCAACACATCATTGGCAGACACAGCATTCACTACCTCCCTTCCCATTCCCACTTCCCCTGCATTCCAAACTTTCCCCCTTGCATCCCATAATGTAAATATCACATTTAATACATTACTTCAGTGTGCACATCAACTACAACAAGAATACCATCAATTGGAAGAACGCAATGCTGCCCTCCAGGCAAAATCTCGGCGCCTACAGGCTAGAGTTAACACTTTAGAAGCTGATTACCAAACGCTCCTAACCAAACATACCACTTTACAACAAGCTCACTCAGAATTGGAATAAAAAATATCGACGGTGGACGATACAGCAGTCAAGGAACTGGAAACTGTGCTCCAGGCGCAAATGATATCTAATGCTACACTCAGACGCAACCTGGGGCTATTAAGGAAGCATATGGAAGCAACATTGGAAGAAAACAAGCGGCTTCAACAACAAAACCAAGATAATTTTGAAGCAGCTATGGAAGGAACTGCAGGAGCAACCATTAGCCCTACCAAGTATCGAGCAGTCCCCTCAGAAGACATTCGCATCTTACTCGAGGAACATGCAAATTTCTTGGAGTCATATGAAAAGCTAGAGGCTGAATGTGTGGACCTTAAGAAGCAGATAGCCAGTGCCCCCTCAGCTCAACAGGAGCCGATACTCTTGCAACACTCTATAGAAGAATTAGAGACCCTCTGGAAGCAGGTGGCAGAACTCCAAGCACGCCTCTTACCATATGAAAGGCCACCCTCACCAACTGAAGAACCCGAACCTGAAACAATAGTGGAAATCCCAGTCGATGACAACTATGAAGAGCCATACGAGTCGATGCCAACACCCGACGGTCAGGTAGCAGAGGAAGGACAGGACACTTTAGAAATTGGAGTTCTTGATTGGGTTAAAAGGATCGAGAAAG
>CM035426.1:66805696-66813196 GCA_020310875.1 Ceratopteris richardii | reverse complement strand
ATAGTAGTGTCGAAAGTTATCCTGTGGTAGAGCTTTAGTCGAAGCATCTGTAGTGTTATCTCAAGTGTGAACCTTCTCAAGAATAATGTGCTCAGTGGCTAAGCAATCTCTAATGAAGTGATACCTCACCTCAATGTGCTTTGCCTTTGCATGATAGACCGGATTCATAGCCAAAACAATGGCACTCTGTTTGTTATTGAGAAAACGAGGTACATGCTGAGGTAAACCAATATCACAAGCAAGACGAGAAAGCCACAATGTTTCCTTAGATGCATCACTTGCTGCAACATACTCTGATTTTGTGGTGGAAACTACACAACCAGAATAGTCAGAATCTGTGTAACCAATAATGGATGCTTTCCCTCTATCTAAGCATAGACACTTGTCCTTAGTGCCACTCAGATATCTCAACATCATCTTGACTGCTTCCCAATGTTTATTGCTAGGATTAGAAATATATTTGCTCACAACTCACACTGCAAATGCAATGTCAGCTCTTGTAGCTATCATAGCATACATGAGACTACCAACAATACACTTATAGAGAATTTTGTTCATGAATTCCTTTTCCTCATCTGATTTGGGGCAATCATCATTGCTCGATTTCACATATGTGGGTAAAGGTGTACTCAATTCCTTTCCACCCTGTGTATTGAACGTGTGAAGTACTTTGGATATGTACTCACTTCGAGACAAGTATATGCATCTGTTACTACTATCAAGAGTAATGCGCATGCAAAGAATATGTTTGGCATCCCCCAAATCCTTCATATCAAATTTTGACTCAACTTCTTTTTGAGAATTGACAAGTCATAAGACGACTTCCCAACAATCAACATATCATCGACATAAAGTATCAAGCATATCAAGCTGCCATCTTAGCATCTCTTTGTGTAGAGACAATGATCCTCATTGCTTCGAGAATAGCCTTAAGACTTCATAAAAACATCAAAATTTTGGTACCATTGTCTAGGGGACTATTAAGTCCATACAAGATCTTCTTGAGCTTACAAACTGGACTTTCCTGATGGAGAGTGTTAATCTCCAAAAGAACAAGTTGACCTTGAATTTAGACCACCTCTATATCAAGAACAACTTCAGACTCCACCAAATTTAGAGAACATTCATCAATTTATGAGAAAATTGACTATTCTGAAAACTTCAACTTCTCAGGAAAATCTGTTGCAGATTAATCCTTGATTGACTAATCATTTGTGTAAAGTTTTTGATAAAACTTTGTAGGTTGCTTCGCCTTAAGATTGCGCACCTTTTACAACTTGAATCTCTACAAATGATTCAGTATATTCTGAGAAATAACACAAACAATTTACCTATGTGTACATCTCCTTCTCTGCAGTAGCGACTTTGACACCTCCAACTTCTTAGCTATAGTTCTCCCAATGTCGAACCCGTTTGGTCAAATGCTTTTAGATGTAGATAGCTTATCTCTCAACTTAGATTTTGAGCTATCATATGTGTAAAACTTTACACTGTGCACTGAGCACTACTCATTTCATTGAACTCGAAATCTGCGCCTGTTTTATGAGACTGTGAACATTCTTTACATATGAATGTTCCTACACACAATTCTCTTAACCTGCTTACAATTAGATTCTCAAACTCTAGCCATAGATTGATTAACTATGGACTTAGATATCTCCAGAAGGAATTCACAAAGTATCTACTACACGAGGAGAAAACACAGAAACTTCGGGTGCAAAAATTCTGTCATTTCTGAAGAAGACTACAACTGAATGAGAGAGAGAGTTCAACTAACCTTTCATGTGTCTAATGACACTTACAACATCTCATTTCTCTATTCCTATGCTCATACATAGTCTCTCCTTGTCTTCTCTCTATATCCCGACATTTTTCATAGTATTTATAGGCAAATATGTACAGACTTATGTCAAAACATAAGTATAAGTAACCTATGTCTTAACTAATGTACATATGTGTACATATCATTCATTCTGAGAATGTAACTACCTTCTTTGCTTCAAGACTTGATCTTATCTCCATCTTTTTGTCTTCCAAACTTCAATTGGTGATTGGTCTGCACCAACAGCTCCCCCTCAATCATCAATTGAGGTTTCTCTTATCTTCTTTATGCCTGCCATGTCTTTAAACTTCTGTAACTTTGGTCCATCCAAGCTCTTTGTAAGCATATCAGCTATCTGATCTTTTGTTGAAGTATGTATGACTTCAATCTCTTGATCCATCACCTTCTCTCTTAGAAAGTGATACTGTATCTCAATGTGTTTGGTCCTGGCATGAAAAACAGGATTAGCAGCTAGATATAATGAACTCATGTTATCACCATAAATGATAGGTATGCTCTGTATAATATCAAAACTCTTCATGAGAGTCTTAAGCCATATCACTTCTTTTGCAGCTTCAACCATGCCTTTGTACTCTGCTTCTGTAGATGACAAAGCAACTATATGTTGCTTCTTTGAGCACCAGGAGATTAACTTATCTCCCACATAACACATGTATCCATAGGTTGACCTTCTATCATCTGGATTACCTGCCCAATCTGCATCACTATATATTTTGATATTTGTATCTGATGTAAAACCATAATACAAACCCTCTTTGAGTGTTCCCTTAATGTACCTCAACACTCTTTGACCTGCAATCCAATGCTCTTTCCTAGGACAATGCATGAATTGAGACAACACACCAACTGCATATGATAAATCAAGCCTAGTTAATGTAGCATAGATAAGACTACCAACCAAACTCTGATATTGCTTCATGTCCTTGAACTCTTCACCTCCAAATCTGCTTAATTTGTGATTCACCTCCATTGGAGTAGGTGCTACTCTGCAATCATTCATTTAAACTTGGTTAACAAGTTCTTCAAGTACCTTTCTTGAGTCACATACACTCCATGTTGAGTGTATGAAATTTCCATGCCCAAGAAGTATGACAAGTCTCCCAAATCACTGATTTTGAATTCTTTCTCCATTTGCTTCTTTAAGCTTTGAATGCCTTTCTCATTTGTACCTGTAAGAATGATATCATCAACATATATGCACATGTAAATAAACCCATCATCACTTGCTTTGACAAGCAAGCTACTATCTGCTTTTGATACTTGAAATCCAAGTTCTTTTAGGAACTTTACAAGCCTATAGTTCCATGCCCTTGGGGCCTGCTTCAAGCCATATAAAGCTCTCTTGAGCTTACACACATGATCTGGATATCTTCCATCTCTGAATCCTTGAGGTTGCTCCATGAACACTTCATCTGAAATATAACCATTCAAAAAAGCATTCTTCACATCTAATTGACACAACTTCCAACCTTTGCATGCAGCAATTGCTATGAGTGTTCTGATGGTTGTCATCTTTGCCACTGGACTATAAGTCTCATCATAGTCAATACCATATGTCTGAGCAAACCCTTTTACAACAAGTCTAGCTTTGTATCTAGACACACTTCCATCTGCAAATCTCTTTGTCTTATAGACCCATTTGCATCCAATGATCTTCTGGCTATTTGGTTTTGCAACCAAATCCCATGTTTGATTCTCCATGAATGCATCATATTCTTCTTGCATAGCTTTTTCCCAAATCTCTTTACCTTTTGCCTCTTCATATGTAGAAGGGTCTTCATCTGCTTTAACCATGTAAGCATAATCCTTAGTAGTCAAGAATGAAGTATCATAGCTATACCTTGTGGGTTGCCATTTGTTCCTTGTAGACCTCCTAAGTTCTCCACTTCTTGAGGTTTCTGGTTCTTCACATTCAGGATCAAATCTTGGTGTTTCTTCCACTTCAACCTGCTCTTCATTATTCTCTTGCTCATCAAATATCTGAACCTTTGATTTACCTTTCCTTTGGCTCACAATTTCTTCATCATCTGTATTAATATTGATAGTACCTGCATACCAAGTACCTTGCTCATCAAATGTAACATCTTTTGATACAAGAAAATGTTTTGTGGATGGATTCCACAACCTGTATCCCATCTGCTTATCATCATAACCAATAAACACATATTTTTCAGCTTTAGGTTCCAATTTGTGCCTTAATTGTGATGGCACATATGCATAGGCCAAACATCCAAATACTTTGCAATGGTCTAGTGTAGGTTTCTTACCCCACCATGCCTCATATGGTGTCATACCCTGCAAGGCTTTACAAGGTAGCCTATTAACCAAATAAGTAGCTGTATTTACAGCCTCAGCCCACAAATAATTTGGGCAATTTTTCTCCTTCATCATGGACCTTGCAAACTCAACAAGAGTCCTATTCCTCCTTTCTGCTACACCATTTTGTTGAGGAGAATACCTGCAAGTAACCTCTCTTTTTATACCTGCATTCCACAAGTAATCACTGAACTCATTAGAGAAATACTCTCCCCCTCCATCTGACCTTAGTCTCTTCAACTTATGTCTTGTAATTCTCTCTGCATACATATGATAATGTTTGAAAGTATTGAATACTTCTGACTTATCTTTGATCACATAGATAATGATCCATCTGGTAGCATCATCAACATAAATCACATAATACCTTGAACCACTGATACTGAAATCCTTTGATGGTCCCCACACATCTGTGTGTACCAACTCAAGTTTCTCTGAACACATAAACCCATGCTTAGAATAGGGTTGCTTATGAGCCTTACCTAATTGACATGCCTCACATCTGTATGTCATATGTTGACCTGCAACATTAGGCAATCCAAGCACTGAACCATTATTAATCATGTCTTTAATACCTCTTTCATTGAAATGTCCAAGTTTCTTGTGCCAAAGATCTAACTCAGAGATCTTATGTCCTCCATAAGTGAACAAGGCATGACCAACATTACCTTGAATCTTCAATGTGAACAATCTTCCTTCTTTCTTCCTTGAAACAATTTGTTTATACCCATTGCTAGGGTCTTCCACAAACACTCCTTCATTAGTAAACCTTACTTCATAACCTTTTTCCACAATTTGTCCTACACTTATCAAATTCTTAGGAATTGTAGGAACATACAAGACCTTACTCAATAAGGTGCTACCATCCTTGGCCTTCACTGATCCAATTGACTTCACATTGTGCTTTGTGTTGTCACCTGTTTGAACAACATGATTAGATACCTTATTCTCCAAATCAATCATCAAGGCTATATTACCACTCAGGTGATTGCTACACCCTGAGTCAATGTAGAAGACTCTTTGATCTTCATTTTGCCTTTCACAAGTTGCATTCATTATCAATGTTGAATCTTCCTTCTGATCTGAAGCATAATTGTAGTAGGTATTGTTATATTGTTGACTTTGGAAACCTCTACCTGCATTTCTTCCAAAGTAACCCCTACTACCTCTGCCTCTGAAATTACCTCTTTGATTTCTGCCACCTCTTCCTCTTGAATTATAGTTCTGATTGTATCCTCCATTACTTTGAGTGTTATGCCAACAATCATTGGCTAAATGATTTGTCTTACCACAAATCCAGCAAGCTTTGGATCCATCTTTGTTACTCCTGCCTCTTCCTCTACCTTTTCCACCTCCTCTTCCTCTTAGGAAGTTGGCTTAACTAGTTGTGCCTTCATCTTCACCTGATTGTTGCTTTCCTTTGTTAGCTTTCTTCTTGTCCTTTGAGTACATTGCATGACCTGTACTTTTGTCACCATCTCCTTTAACATCCTGCTCAAATGTTAGCATATGACCTAGCAACTGATTTAAATCAGGAGTGAAATGATCAAGTGATAATTCTGTAGACAAAATGGATGGCTTCCATTTGTCATCACTTCTCAAACCTGTAAGGATTTGCCTTACCAATTTATCCTCCTCAATATCTTCATCAACAGCTCCTAATGCATGTGCAATGTCTTTCATCCTTGTTACATAGTCTGAAATGGATTGAGAGGCCTTCTTCTTGAAGGTTGTAAATTCTGCCCATAAAGATGCCTTCCTTGACTTTGTGGTGTTTTGGAAATGCTCCTCCAAAGCATTCCATATCTCACTTGCACTTTCAAGACCTCTAATGTGAGGTAGCAAGTAATCATTGACTGCCATATAAATGATACTCCTAGCTTGAGCATCTTTCTTCATCCAATTCTTCAAATCTGTTAATTCCTCCCTAGTTGGAACACTAGGATCTCTGAATTGTGGTTTTTCTTCTTCACCTGTAATGTAAGCTATCAAATCTTTGCTCATTAGATGAGCTTCCATCCTCATTGACCATGTAGGATAGTTTTCTCTATCCAATTTCTCTATCTGAAGAGAATCTCCCATCTTCCTTTACATGTATTAACAGATCTTTAAACTTTATGAGGAGTAAATGTACCTTGACTTCGAATACTACTTCTTTTGATCCTTTTGACAACTTCAATGTGTCTTCCCTCAAGCTTTCTTCAATCTTTGTCCTTTTGATCCTTCAAGATGTAAAGTTTGTATTTTTGCAGTAGTCAGAGTCTCCCTTTCCTTGATTCTGATGCTTCCTGCTCTGATACCACTGATGGAGAGTGTTAATCTCCAAAAGAACAAGTTGACCTTGAATTTAGACCACCTCTATATCAAGAACAACTTCAGACTCCACCAAATTTAGAGAACATTCATCAATTTATCAGAAAATTGACTATTCTGAAAACTTCAACTTCTCAGGAAAATCTGCTGCAGATTAATCCTTGATTGACTAATCATTTGTGTAAAGTTTTTGATAAAACTTTGTAGGTTGCTTCGCCTTAAGATTGCACACCTTTTACAACTTGAATCTCTACAAATGATTCAGTATATTCTGAGAAATAACACAAACAATTTACCTATGTGTAAATCTCCTTCTCTGCAGTAGCGACTTTGACACCTGCAACTTCTTAGCTATAGTTCTCCCAATGTCGAACTCGTTTGGTCAAATGCTTTTAGATGTAGATAGCTTATCTCTCAACTTAGATTTTGAGCTATCATATGTGAAAGCTTTACACTGTGCACTGAGCACTACTCATTTCATTGAACTCGAAATCTACGCTTGTTTTATGAGACTGTGAACATTCTTTACATATGAATGTTCCTACACACAATTCTCTTAACCTACTTACAATTAGATTCTCAAACTCTAGCCATATATTGATTAACTATGGACTTAGATATCTCCAAAAGGAATTCACAAAATATCTACTACACGAGGAGAAAACACAGAAACTTCGAGCGCAAAAATTCTGTCATTTCTGAAGAAGACTACAACTGAATGAGAGAGAGAGTTCAACTGACCTTTCATGTGTCTAATGACACTTACAACATCTCATTTCTCTATTCCTATGCTCATACATAGTCTCTCCTTGTCTTCTCTCTATATCCCGACATTTTTCATAGTATTTATAGGCAAATATGTACAGACTTATGTCAAAACATAAGTATAAGTAACCTATGTCTTAACTAATGTACATATGTGTATATATCATTCATTCTGTGAATGTAACTACCTTCTTTGCTTCAAGACTTGATCTTATCTCCATCTTTTTGTCTTCCAAACTTCAATTGGTGATTGGTCTGCACCA